>LULA01016805.1:0-18467 GCA_002091835.1 Anopheles maculatus | reverse complement strand
ATGTGATACACCTGGTAGCTGTCAGGTCAGCTTTATATAAACTTCAATCAAAGATAGTTAATTGCGAAGAATTGATAATATATAAAAAAATAACCCCCAAATTGTCCACCGCTTTCAACGCAAAATTCCCACCGTGCTGTGGAGTAGTTCATCTACTAGCCAGTCGGCAAACTAGTCGTTTTGTACTGCAGATAGGGTTGTGTATTCTGTTTCACCACTGCGTATCACGAGCGGGCCCGTGTATGTGTAGTTCGAAGCCGTAGTGGTTACGGTGGTTTGCTACTTACAGTGTACTTGCAGCTTGAGCCGTTTGCTCACGGACGGTGGTACGCCGTTCGAGGCGATGCACATGTACGCTCCCATCTCGGAACGTGTCACCTTCGTCAGTGACAACATCTCACCTTCGACTATCGTCGCTGCGTACGGTAATGGTGGAGAAACGAAACGAACGTTTGCATCAGTATGTGATCCACACATCGGAATGACTTGATGTGATGTGTTTTTTTTTGGTTGTTGTTGCTGCTGTCTTCTTTTAACAAATTAGCATTACTCTCTACTGATTTCGCTCGCTACCACTAGTACTACCTTTCATCTTGCCGTGCGTGCCGTTACGGGCAATGATTTCCCGTCCATCCTCCCTTCGCCACACGATCTTCGGTTTCGGGTAGCCACGCGCTTTGCAGATTAGCTTTGCCGAACCACCTTCCGGCACCATCATGTCCCCGGACGTTTCCTCGTAGATGATGTCCGGCGGTATCACCACTTCAAGAAAGGCGGTCTACAGTCGAAAAATGGCGAACGGTAGAAAGTAATAGCAGGTGATTGGTAAAGAGAAAAATGGGGGAACAACGTCACACAACCACCCGTACCTGCATCTTCATCGGGTCGGTGTTGACCTGACACATGTAGACGCCCCGGTCCTCCATCTTGACGTTCCGGATCACCAGCGTCCAGGTGTTGTAGTCATTGTGCGTCACCGACAACCGGCCGTTGTTCGTGATGACATGCTCGTGTATTGCCAGGATCGCTTTGGCGTCCGCCTTTATCCAGGCCACCTGCACGACGGGTACAGTGAACGATAACGGTCCCGAAAGACGGGCGCACCAGAAGGCAAAAAATGGTTGTATTAATCAACGGTAACGCAATCGAACGGAGGCATATCGGACTGACATAAACATAAAGTACAGACATTCACACACACGCATTCGTTTTCGCACTCATTTCACTCTCGTTCGTACGTGCATTGGTCTCGCACACACACACGCTCCCATACACACAACAGTGCAATCGTACAGCGAGCAGCAGGTTAGACATGTTACGCCTGTTAATGCTGGGTATGGTCTGTGATCGTTTGGGTCGGAAGAAGATTTGAAGGTCATTGAGACCGAACCAAACTCCTGGGGAGTTGCGAAAGACGCACGGTATCTAGTGTGGATGTCGATGACCACTCTTGAGACCCTGACAGTACCAGCAGCAACGTGCCAAGGAAAGGATTGTGAAGGTAGGACCAGCGGTGAACAGGGGATGGATAGTGCATAACTGGTGCTTACACTACGGTGCAGTTGCAGTTTTGGTGATTATTTTTTTTTGGGAGAACAAAACAGCTTTGGTCTGTTTCTGGTGCGCTGCTACGCCACTAAAATGCGGTGCACGGGAATATTAGATATTACGCTTGAACGGTAACGCTCGCTCGACGCAAAATGAAAATGGGGAAAGAAAGGAATTCTCGCACAAAAGAAAAACTGGAGTGGGAACCTAGATCGGGAAATGATGGACGGCGATACTCGTCGGCTGGTGGCGGTTGGCTGGGAGCTGACTTTTTGCCGATTTCTGACACGTTTCTGGCACGTCGTTTCAATAGTTTGATTTCTTCTCGCTCGGTTGAGACGGCAAACGTGCATCCACTGTAGAGTGCACGCTCCGGACGACGAGTCTCCGGACGAGTTGCTACGTGTCGTTACGTTCGTTGCGCTTCAGAAACACGTGTGCAATGCACTGTTTCGCAACCGTCCCACAATACACAAGGACCCACAGACACACAGGTTCGGAGTTCGCCGGGGGAATGGAAGCAGGAGCGAATGAACAAGGAGCGATTCTTTTCATGACAAGGAATAATCAGTTGACGTAGAAGGAAAAGAATCGATTTGGGGAGAGGAAAAACAAAAATGGATATAGGGACGGTTGTGCTCATTCAGCGGGTGTAATGAAGAACAAAAAACCAAAAATCAACAGAAAAACATAATACCACAAAATCATGGAAGAATCGATACCATATTTCACGTCGGAATCGGATACATACCCGGGCCGGTGTTGCTTCCCCACTCACCCGATAACCACCGAGATTGTTCACGACGCAGGTGAACGTGGCGTCACGACCTGCCGAAATAATGCAAGACATGTCAGTGTGTCTGTGTTGCGATCGGGATCACGACATTAGGACGTACCTTTCGCGACGGTTACGTTCTCCAGCGGATATACAAAGTCCGGCTCGAATGCTGACACTGCGGGTATGGGTGTGCGTTGGAAGGTGTGCGTGAATATCGAAAAACAGAAAACGGGAAGTTAATTGTTGGATGCAACGCTTTGCAGTACATGATTATGTCAGTTCGTTTATTTTTTGGAACGTTCCGGACATCTTCGAGAATTCCGAAGTCTAAAGAGATCCTGAGCTCACATCAGTTATTAAAGAGATAGAGAGGATTCGGAAACGGAAAGCCAACCACTGACTAGATCTTCACCATGCGGCAAATATTGGAATAGATGGCGAAAACAGCTGTGTCCTCATGTTAGAGAGGACTCTCCAGATCCTAAGGTCCTTTGCTGGTAGAGATAGCCTTGACTGTCTTTACTTCAAACTGATGCTAGATAGAGCTTCCCGAGACTCGCAGGTTGAATTTTCGTGGAGAATCTTCTATAAATTAATTTGGATATTTTAACCCTTCGATATCTCCGTAGATCTACTTCAGGAAGATAACTTTGTATGTCTTTAAATCAATGCAGAGCTCTGGCAGAGTACAGATAGGTGATCGTACCTTCGAAGTCATCCAAAAGTTCGCCTATCTGGGATCAAAAGTAAGCCTCCGACAACAACTTAGATGGTGAGATACACACAAGACTGCTGACATTCAGCTAGTCATACTACAGAGCTTGAGGAAACATTCCCACTTCAGACACTAGTCATGGTAGACTAAGCTGGACCACATAGGACTAGACCAATACTCCAAGTACTCTTGCATGTGTCGGACACATGGAATCTGTCCAAAACTGACAACTTCCTCTTAATCCACATTTTGAGAGGAAGATGTTAAGATGGATTTGCTCAGAAGACCTCTGCATTCTTGTACCGGACGACCCCTTACCGTAAAGTTCTCTTGAGTCGTTACCATGGCTCAAACTGGCTGGGATATTGGATTAGCAGCCGACGGCCGTAGACCGTGGGTGGTACCGAGGATTGTTGATGCTCTCAACTTTCAAGGGACAAAAATCTTAGTGGGATGTTATGATAGATAATGAAAACTTATATCTGAAGGATCTTGATGTTAAAATTAAAGTATCTGTGCGTGTTCATCGGTCGAATTAGAGCAGCTGCTTCGGGAACAAGTCCTCCCTAGTATCTGTAGTAATTTCGTGGATATATGAGGCTGCTAAGTTGCTTACCGTTTGCTAAAATTATCGCTAACGCTATGTACAGAATAGCTACAGGTCGAAGGTATTGGTAACGATAAAATTTATAATTAAAACTAGTATGGTTACAGCTGCCCAACGGGTCCGGGCTGGACCTGGGCAGATCACCGTCCACCGTACGCGGTGCGGATCCTCTCCATCCGTCGGTTACGTGTCGTGCCGTTGCTCTGCCCGGTTTGAAGGTTCGTCCGGCAGTGCGCGATCCGCGCGCCATCTGCCGGTGGCTACGTTTGTGGTGCGGGCGTAAACCCTCCTGCCGTGCTGCCGTCATCTTGCTGCGGGCGGCAACCGGTGCATCCTTGCCCCGCTGCACTGCCCCGGCTGGAGGAGTGTGGGCCAGCGTACCGTCCGTGCTCGGCCGTGCAAGTAGCGTACACGGATGCTAGCGACGATGACGGATTTGGTTGCCCTTTTTTTAGTGGAGTTGCCCTCGCAGTTTGCAGTGTTGGTACAGGATGGCTTGTCGAATTTGGTGGTTGCTCCCTGTTGATCTGTTCCTTTTCAGCCGATTCTACGTGTATGTCCGCGTACGCTGGTACCAGACCGATGCGGACCCGCTAAATACCATCTCAAGCGAACCGAAGGCTACAATTGGAAGGGAAACAGTGGAAGAACAGAAGAAAACGATTAATTTCCCAAAGAATCGCAAATGGATAGTGTTGTCGCTCGAGAGAGCGAGAGAGAGAGAGAGCCAGAAAATAGACAACTCATCGTTACTGGAGCACCCCGAAAACTTCAACTATTGAAACCCACCGAACACACGTGCAGGAACGTGTAAACTCATCAGATATTGGTAAAGAAAGCAAAAACACCGTCCCAAAATGCTCCCAGCTCAGCAACACATGGTGGAGATTCATTTTCACCCCATCCCGAACAACAGTTGCTGCATCCATTTTGCCCGAACCGCAACAAAATTGGAAACGATCGATTCACACGTGTTGAGCAGACGGTAGCAGAAGAAAGATTCACATTAGCTCCTCACACTGCCAGTGCCGGGCACCCATCCTGCAGCAAACGAAATATGTGTAAATAAATAAAAGTCATCATAGCCCGGTGACGTTCAAGATGGTCAGAATCGGGTGCTTTTTTTGTGCGTGTGTGTGTGTGGGAAAATCTTCCAAGCATCATCCTCACGCTCGCGCAATGGAATCAAACCGGAAATTTATCAAAAAACTTTCTCCTACTTCAACTTTCAAGATGCTGCATCCTGGACAAACTCAAAGTCGTTTCGGTTGGGGGAGGGCGAATTGTAATGTAATATGCAACATGTTGTCCTGGACCGCGTCCCACAGCAGTGTTGGGTAGTTATATTCACGTCTTTCTTTTCTTGCTTGTCTGTTTTGCTGTTTGTTGGATGTTGTGGAAAGGGAATTCTTGCCCGGTTTTTTGTTGCTACGGGTGCCCCAGTACCGCTGACTACTTGGAGAACTGTGAGGACACTCTGGCAAAGAAGACGGGCGCAAGAAAAGATCGTAACGGAAACGATCCTGACAACTACGATGTCGTCAACGGGAACGACACCGATGATTGCGACACTGTAGTTTTGGCCACAGTTGAAAATGTCATGATTTCGTCCACCATGACACTCGCCGCTCATTGGTCCTTCTCGCATCCTGCAATCGATTTCCAACGCCCGGCGGTTTGCCCAGGATATCTTAGGATATCTTGTGTGTTTTTTTTTGGGGTAGTTGTTATGCCTTGTTCCTTCTTTTAGTGGAAAACTTTTACCACCGACACTGTGCGCTGTCTGTCTCGGTTGTGCGAGGGAATATTGGAACAGTTGCATGAGTTTTTGGTCGTTTTGGCAGTGTCACCAAGTGACAGACAGCTTGCTCTACATGTGTTTTTGTGTGTGTGCTGCTGCTCTCTCTCTCTCTTTCGTTGTGCTATAATGCAGCACAAAATGGCAAACGAAAGAATGACATAAAATCGAAGCTGTGGAAGCATTATTTGGTACTTAAAAAGTTGAAGTTGGTGTGGATGTAAATAGAAAAAACCCTTAATTCGGTTTCTCACTTCTACGTCACTTTCGCATCAGAAGTACTATAAAAGAATGATTCCAATGTATTGCTCAGTTTCTTATGAAATCTTTAAAGCTTCATATTTTTATAATATATTTTCTTCTTTAAACACTTAAATGATTCTTTTTTATGGTAAATCTTGTCAATATTATCGATTTGTTTATTTTTACTCGCGTAGTACGTTGCGTTGTTTAGTTCTCTTCTTTCTTGGCTTAACGACCTCTTAAGGTCATGCCTGCCATTTCTGGCTTACTAGACTAATTGATACCGCATAGTTGGTTAGTCAATCCTCACTATGGGGGAACGGCCCAGACCGTTGTTTAGTTACATTTACTAAATATGGATTTCCAATAAACAATTAATGGACTTTTTAATCCCGGTCCTTAAAAGAACATTAAAAACATACAAATAAAACCCAGTAAAGCGCTCGCAGAGTGAAATACTACAGCTTCCAACACTTGCACAGCTGTCAGGGAAAATAATAACTGCAACGCACGTAACAGATGCACTGCTGGCGGCTTATATATTGAAAATTAAAACAACAATTATAAAGAAAAAAACAACACAAAATCCCGCACCATATAACACAGCAAAAAACGCACACACACACATACACATACAAACAGATATAAAGTCGAAAGAGCGTGGCCGAAAAAACCACGCCACGATTACGTCCGGGGCAAGCGATTGGGCAATTAATTACTGCTTTTGCTGGGGGCAGGCCTGCTATTGACAGTTCAGCATGGAACCCGTATCGCGATCGTGCCACAAGGCGACGATTATGCCCACCCGGACCTCTCCCTGCCTCCCCATCTTTTCGACTCGTCCCCTCATCCCCTTGTATCCGGTTGTGAAGGGGTTTTGTAAACGAGGCGGTTAAAAGCTGAAGGCTAGAAAGCACCTGAACCGCGTTGAATGTCGCATCCATATGCGACACCTTCACCAGTGAGCTTGTGCTTTTTGGTTTTCCGTTTTACCGGTGTATATATATATTTTTTTTTCTCTCGTTGGTGTTGTTCGAAATGAGGCCCCGAAAGATAGGACATTCGGCATGAAAGCAGAGACAACGATAATGCTCGTAATTATGTTGTTTTAATAAAGTGGAAATGCACCGTTTTTATGTCATCAATTATTATCAGTGCGGTGCGCGGGTTTGTCAAACGGGCGGAACGCGGAAGTTGCTCTTTTACGCATCCCCATGCCCAAGAATGGTGCATGAGTGTAGGGTGCAGGCGGTGTGCGTAATGGGAAAATAAAGACTGTAAGTTTGGGTGTATAATCGAGAGGTCAAGGTTGCGGGTGTATTGAAACTGGATTCAGAAAAGCTTAAAGAGAAGATTTGATGTAAAAATTGAGGTTATATTGATAGTAGCTATGGGTAGCGATTTGAGACCAACACAGAAGGCTCTAGATTTGGTGACTGCTGAAGTAAAGCTCGCTATGATAGCTCTAGATTGATTGACTTTTAATGTTTATCCCCTGAATATAGGTAATTTATAGTTATATACCTCTGCTAATGGGGTAGGATCCGAGGCCCTGTAAAGGGACACATAGGCTCTCCTACCCAACTCCTATTCCGTCACGTCCCCGTCATGCAGAGTTGTTACCTGCTCCACCGTATATCCAAGCTTGGGTAAAAGGGCCAGTCCCAACCTCTTGGGCGGATGGAGGAGCACGGCTGAACAGGAGGGGGGATGGGTAGAACGGGTAACCGGACTGTCTGAACGTCGGGTGGGTTACCAGACGAAAAACCAAACCACCACGAGGCCCTCCAGAGGTACTGGGGGCTTGAGCGCAGGGCCAGTCACCCTGCCTCAAGTATCCAACGGACTACAGAAAGTTACAATAATTTCTCAAGACACGGACCCAACGATTCTAGACCCCCGCACCGAACCCGGACTACGATTTATATGGGCTCATAGAACGTACGCACTCTCTACAGAGCCGGAGCCTTGAAACAACTGGATGACGCGCTAGCCACATTGAACATGGACCCCGTAGCACTGCAAGAGATTCGCTGGCTAGGGAATGGTGTGCATAACAGGCGTGGCAGCAATCACTACGACATTTAGAACGGCCTGTCCGTATTGCTTAGATCATCGGCTTCAAGGCAATCAATGATAGGCTATGCACCCTGCGCATGCGAGGCAGATTCTTCAACATCAGCCTCATTAACGTTCACGCCCCTACCGAAGACAAGGACGAGGAGGACAAGGACTGGGGGACTTCAATGCAAAGGTCGGTAGGGAGCCAATGTACCGCCAATACATTGGAAGTCACAGTCTACATGAGCACAGTAACGATAATGGTAGTAGATTGGTCCAGCTTGCAGCTTCAAGCAATCTGGTCGTCGGAAGTACTAAGTTTGCGCGTCGGGACATCCACAAAGCTACGTGGGTGTGGGAGTAAACTCCAGAATGATCCGCAACAATCAATTGCTACAAGGACGCTGTACCAGAGACTTCACGCTAAAATAGCCTCGTCTAAAGAAGTCCAGACGTATCACTTTGCGACGAGGACCTGAGGTCTGACATTGTTTTAAAGCACTCCGAAGTAAGCCTGGATTAAACTTCGGAAGAAACTCCAGAGTAAACTCTGAAGTGATCTGAAGCAGTCCTTGTAGTAGGACGTCGTATAAGAGCCTTGCTAAAAGGGTTTCGTCTAAGGAAGTCCTGGCTTATTACAGTGCGACGAACACCTGAGATCTGAAACTGTTTTTGGAGTTCTACTTGCACCATCTCCAGACTCTATTCTTCCGGTTCCTTTAGACATTTTACTTGTCAATACTGTTCCAAATTCTCCGTAAACTCCGAACCTGGGAATAAATCTGTAGTTTTTTTTTTTTTTTCATTTATTTATAGAGGCTTTGGGTCTCATAGACCTCATTCGCCTCTTTTCTGTCTATTGTTACATGTGTGGTACAACTATTGCGAGTGTGGCTAATCTATTACATGAAATTCTTATATTGGTAAAACTATTGTGCGTTGGATTTAAATTTCTCGGTACAGGTTGCTAATGCGTAAAAATCGGATGAGGCGGTTCTGCTGTTGTTTGCCGGGTGATAGTATGATGGCTAGGTCAGTATCAAGTTGGCAGGTGGCTCGGTGTGTAGTGTATCCATGGCAATCGGTAAGGATGTGGCGGACCGTAATGTCGACGCCACAGAAGCTGCAAAGTGGTGGACTGGATCTATCGAGAAGGTAGGAGTGTGTCAGGCGGGTATGACCGATGCGAAGGCGGGAAAGGACACGTTGGATGTGGCTGGAATCGGGATCATCCCAAGGTGCTGTGTTGTGCTTGATGGAGCGGAGTTTTGTAGAGAGGTCTAGGTTGTGCCAAGTGGTGTTCCAGTGTTGAGCGACTATTGCGTTAGTGAAGCGGATGGTGTCTCGGCGTGAAAGAGCGCTGTGTGGTTCGGCTGGACGGAGCCGACCTTCGTTGGCCAGTCGATCGGCTTTCTCATTTCCGTCGATTCCGGAATGCCCCGGAATCCAACAGAAGGTTATTGCAGGTGATGATGGGATGTCTTCAAGGAGCTGGATGTGGGGGTCTTTGGAGAGGCCGTGTTCAAGGGCGGTCAGAACACTGGCACTGTCGGTGAAGATGGGTGTGGGAGTAAACTCCAGAATGATCCGCAACAATCAATTGCTACAAGGACGCTGTACCAGAGACTTCACGCTAAAATAGCCTCGTCTAAAGAAGTCCAGACGTATCACTTTGCGACGAGGACCTGAGGTCTGACATTGTTTTAAAGCACTCCGAAGTAAGCCTGGATTAAACTTCGGAAGAAACTCCAGAGTAAACTCTGAAGTGATCTGAAGCAGTCCTTGTAGTAGGACGTCGTATAAGAGCCTTGCTAAAAGGGTTTCGTCTAAGGAAGTCCTGGCTTATTACAGTGCGACGAACACCTGAGATCTGAAACTGTTTTTGGAGTTCTACTTGCACCATCTCCAGACTCTATTTTTCCGGCTTCTTTAGAAATTTTACTTGTCAATACTGTTCCAAATTCTCCGTAAACTCCGAACCTGGGAATAAATCTGTTGTGAACTTCGGAGTAAATATAAAAAAACGACAAAAAACTTTGGATAGCTTCAGATGGTGTGCGTAATTGGAAATGTGATAAATCGACAGTTCATCCCGTTGTTAGCCCTAGGAAATAAGCCATCAAAGAGCTACAGACCATAATCTGGAAATTCTCCAAACAAACCAGTCAATACTGTAGATCAAATTATGTACAAATCCTGTCAGTTCCATCGAAGCAACTTGACCTCCAATCCTTCGATCCGTCCAACCCATTCGAGCAAAAAAGGCGAGCGACCGCATCGAACAAACTTAACCACATTCCTGCGGTCGCTCAAGGTGTCACGTAGTAATCACAAGGAACTGCTGCTGCTGCTGCTGCTGTTGCTTGTGTCTTTCGCAAACTACAATCGCCAATGCTCGACGCTCTAAACAGTGTATGCAACCGAACGACTCGCAAACACAAGCTGCCCGCAATATGCTACCTCGTGGGGGTTTTGGCTCACAAACACGACAGATTTGTCCGTAATTTTATCCCGTACTACTCCTGCTACTAGCTAGCTACCTCTGTATGT
Organism: Anopheles maculatus; assembly: GCA_002091835.1. Taxonomy (NCBI): domain Eukaryota; kingdom Metazoa; phylum Arthropoda; class Insecta; order Diptera; family Culicidae; genus Anopheles; species Anopheles maculatus. The sequence continues at coordinate 8,167 of LULA01016805.1, read as the reverse complement.
GCATCTTCCCGCACCAGCTCGTACTGGTACCTGAAACAAAACCACAAAACTCGTGTCAACTATTCATGGACCAGTTTCGGAGGTTAAGGGAATCCGTGGTCCGGGGGAAAATGTTTCACAAATCTTTCCACCGTGCCTGGGGTGGAAATATTTCCGAATAATTTGTTTCCCCCGGTTTTAGCCGACCCGTGACGATTCTTCTGTACCGGGTTTGGTAGCTTGCTTCTTGCTTTTTTTTTTGCATTCGTTAGAATTGACATTGGAACTTCGGGCAGGGTAGTTTTGCAGAAAGGGTAAAAGTTGGAGCGACGCCTGACGCTCAATGCTGGTGAATATTTTATCAGCTCCATCCACTTGCCAGCTGCTCTCGAGTGGGGAAGGGTTGCGGCACTAGTAACGGCAGATGATGACAGCTGGATTATTTGGACAGTTCCCTACTCACCAGTCGGCCGGGCGAAAGTCACGGTGGCAGCTCTAGATAGCAATGAAGCTCGGTACATAGTCTATCGCATTTCAGGTTCTGGCTGTATCCCATTTCCTGTACCCCGCTGCTAGTCCCGAAGCTTCGCCGGTGCCAGACACGTCTACAAAGGACGTTCGTGAAGTGGACGTGGACGGGCAAACTAGTTCGTTCCGTACGTCTCCAGGAATTCCGGGCACTATTGGACCACTTACGCTTATGTTGGGATTTTACCGGGATGGGGCGAGCATTTCAACTCTGTTTCAACTCTTGTGGAGCAACAACAAAAAAAAATGTGCGATAGAACCAGAGAAAACGTCCCAAATGGATACTCGAAAAATAAAAGTATCACTTCGATGTTTATCTCGTGATTACTACTGCTCTATTCCCTCCCATTCCGATGGGGCAACAAACAATTTGTGAGTGGCTGGGTCACTGGGAAGGCTAAAGCAAACTTTGCTCGCTTCGTGAGACATTCTTTCTGCAGTTTTTTGGGAAGAATTCTAGCACTTTCCGCACGTGACACCGGTGCTGACGCTAGATAACTTCCTCTCGGTTATGCAACGTGACCCGGACAAGGGTCAGCCTGGCAGCCCTGGCACCGTTACACCGTGCACTGGACGCATTCCAGACGTCCAGTCGGACGGTTTGCCAACTTTCTGCTCGCGCAGAATTGTTTGCGAGACCAAACTAAAGACGGTTGCACGAAGCGAAGCAAGCGGATGACATGTTTAGGTTCATATCGGCTTAAATTGTGTTTTAAAATCATCTCAACTATTTGTTGTCTAGTTGAGACATGTGAAGGACTCGTCGGATAATGCGGATGATGTAATGAGATTTAGTGTTTTACATTCCTTTCCGCTCACCAACAAGTGCAACCAAAGTCTAGTTCATGTAGCTGATCGACTTACGAAGATCGCCGAACATTTGAATATCTGAAGGGTCCTCGGGTCAATTTTTGTTGTTCTGTACAAACATGTGCTTAACTGTCCTCAATGTAAAAAAAAAGGATCATCGTGAGAGCATTAATTGCAAATAGATACAAGTCTCATCATCCTCCTCCTCTCATCCCCTGCCCCTTCTCCCCCTCGATTTATCTAATCTGGAACATCTTTTTGAACACGAAAAAATTCAATTAGAAAATACGCACCACATCTCCTAAGAGTAAACTGCAGCTGTAGGTCACAAACAACAACAAAAAATGGAAGGAAAATCACTCTCCCCCATCATCCGGATATTCGTGTTATGATACAAGCTTATCATGTCCTGCCCATCTTCACACCGGTGCTCCAGCTCCCATGTAATGCCATCCGTACTCAAGTAGCCCGAAATGTCAGCTTACCGTACCGTACCCGGTGTCTGGGACCGAAGTGAAGTACGATAGGGGAATAAAAGCTTTAAAATTTAATAAGCTCCTAACAGCTTTCCGGTTCTTTCCACCGCTGTCCGACACCTTATCGGTGTGGCGGTCCTGTCCCCGTTGCGATTCTTTTTTTTTTTTGCTGTTGTTGCTGCTCCGTCCTTTCCGTCGGGCTACATTTTCGCTCTAAAACGATGGAAAAAGTGTGTCTATGTCGCCCACCTTCCCGCCGGTATCCGGTGTCGGATGGTTCTCAGGTCAGCAGTTGCCTCTTTTTTGTTTGCTTCTTTTTTTCCGCACACAGCCCCAGGTGTGTGTGTGTGTGGCGGGTGTAAGGTGATGTAAGGTAATATTTTTATCACCTTACCCGTAAGCGTAACGACCCTTAATCAAACAGAGCAGCAAAAGGTGAAGCAGTGGCAAGCGTCTGCATATGCTTCTTGGACGAGTACGAGCTGAGAAGGACCCGGAAAAAAACGGACTTCCCGGTGGTGATCTTGAGGTTGACGGTGTGTATATTGTTTGGTGGATATCTTTTCAACGCCTCTGCCGAGTCCTTCTCAATGCTAGTCTTACCTTACGAAAGCATTTATGGTGATGATGTGTTACTGCTTGTATTATAACCTTAGTGAAACAATCTTTTTCGTTTCTCCTGTAATGGTTTATCAACATTTATAGCACCAAAAAAAAATTATCACATTAAAAAGAAATAAATATAAAAACTTTTATGGTGCATAACGCCTAACATTATGCAATGTTTGTTATTAACTCTTTTGGATTTAGTTAATTAGTTAGCATATTTAGCATTGTACACAAAGGATGATACAGAAATACGGTCAGCTTAAAATTAATAAAATGTTGCACAGATTGCATAATATTAGGCGCTAAGTAACGCATTTAAGCCTAATGCAAGCGATTATGAAGCTTTTCAAAAGTTGTTAAGTGCTAAATATTATTTATTAAGCGAACTTGATTAGGATTTTTGTTACAAAACAAACAGTTTACCCTAGAATTTCCAAATCACATGAAGAAGTGAGCCTTTCGAAAGCTCACACCAAAAAGAAAATAAAATTAAGATAAACAAAACAACGCAAACCAGACTTCAGCACTGGGTTTCACTTGCTGCTGCTGCTGCTACTGCTGCTTCTGGCTCGAAATACACAGTGTTTCTGATTTGCATTACGGTAGGATTTGTTGTATTTCGCCATTTGAATAATTAATTCATTTGCAATGCTGTTGTGCAGCCTGCAGGCGTAGTAATTCTTGTGTATCGCGACAGGCTTTCCGGTTACGCGAGTAGTTTCTGCTGTATGCGACAGGCTTCGGGATGGTGTGGTTAGTAACAGTGAGCGTGTGTTTGTGTAACATTGTAATAATACTGAGGGTAAGCTGTTTAAACTAAGCAAGTGCCATTAAGAAGGCAAATAAAGCTTGTAACTTTTTCGATTGCCTGTTAAACGTCTAATAAAGGTCAAATAAAGGTCTAATAAAATTGCATTGGTCACATTTGAAGTTTTGTAAGTAAATAGACTTTATGAATTTTCTTTCTTAACAACACTTGAAAGAAAATCGTCAATCCTCGTTGTAGCTCATAAAAAAAGCGACTCTTTTAGAAGACTTGTTAAAGCTAACGCTTCAAATTGTGGTCCAAGCTTCGCACCGTAACCGCCATAATCTGCCCCGAAAAACTCAATATTAATCCAGTAAATGCTCATAACCGCCAGAAGAACTGCGTCACCACCATCATCTCATCGCAAAACCTAGCCCCGAAAATAGTCACACGACGAGGACTCGCTGCCAACTCGCTCGTTTCGCTGATCGTTTGCGCTTGGTGCACACGGAAACATCACCCCAGGAACTGCGTTGGTTTATGGGGATTTCGGTTACCGTCAGCCGAAAATGGTCGAAATTACTGGTCGCGTACCGGGGACAAACGGGCCGGGGCTCGAGGGTCGGGTCCAGTAAATAATCCGCTTTTAATAGGACACACCGACCGGGTTCCGGGACCGGCCGTGAGCCATTCCTTTCATTGCTGCACAATTTCATTGACAAGCGCAACCGATTTAGCAAAAAAAAACCCTTGGTTGGGGGTTAATGAAAGTACGGTGGTCCGGTGACGTGGCAAAGATTCAGAAATTAACTTTGTCTTGTCCTGCTTCCGGACGGAAGGTTGGGTTTTGTGTGTGCTTTTTTTTGGGTTGGGACTAAAACAGAGAATGAAAACACAAACACCAGCACAACCACAAAACGGGTTACTGTCTCGCCTCGGTACCAATAAATATGTTCTGCAGATTGCTGACCCAAGGTTCGGTGAGTTTGTTGCAACCGTGTGTTTTTTTTCCTTCTTCTGTGTTTCCTGTACGACGTTGGTTTATCCGTTTCATCGGAACAGAGCTTCCGGCCGCAGTATCCGAGGCGTGGAGTGTACATTTGCGGTTGGGATTATTGCTTTACATGCCACAGTCAGCGGTTAAATTGGTTCCCGGATGTGTCCGGTGACCGACCGTGTAAGCGTTTATGATGGCTTTTGTAAACGGTGCCCATACGGATTGGAACACTGGTACGGAATTATGCATTTTAAAATTGTCTGCCCAACCGATAACGCGTTTGATGTTGCCAGTCCGCAACAAACGGTAACGAAGCGAAACATCAATCGTTGAGGTGCGAGTTTTTTTTGGGGATCTTTTGAGATCAAATGGATCAAAAATTTGGTGATTTCGGGTTAAGTACTGTTTCAGGAAATTATCGGTAGATTTTTGGTACAGTTTCGCTTCAGACACTTATTCATTTTTAGGAGTCTCATGCACGAAACCATTAAAAATACTCTTACTCATATCTATTGCATAAATCTAGGCTTACTTAATACTCGCTTTTTAATGAAAACTTTGTGTAAAAACATAATTTGTTTTTTATTTCCAGAAAAACTCCAAGAATATTTAACCAAAAGTATTTAAATTATCTTAAATCAGAGAGAATAAACGAATAAATTTATGATGCATAGAGTAAGAAAACTGTTTAGCTACATTTAGGCGCAACAATTATCCAGCTACGGGTATAACTAAGTCACAGAAAGCTAGCAATTGCTAGCAGGCCAAGACCTACAGAGGTTGTAGTGGCAGAGAAGAAGTACATAAAATAAGTAATACAACCTTAGACTCTCAAAATCTTCTATTGCCTAAATTCAGGCGACGAAAATATGTTTGAATACCAGTATAGATAGAAAATATAATCTAAGTAATAGAAAGTAATAATAAAATGATTTATTTTCCCCAAAAGTTGGTGTAGTAAAACATTTAAAGCTTTGTCGGTAACTCTTGGAGAAGCTAAGCTTACCACCCTACTAAAAATTACTAGCATCACATGTCAGGTCAAGGTGGATAGAAAACTCTCAAGGCTCATTGCTATCACCAAGAGTCAAGTTGCAAGGGAGATGGACTTGGAAATCTTCACATCAACCTGGTGTTGCAGCCAAAGTACACGTATCGAACGATAGCGAGCGATGCTATAAAATCCGCTATAAAAATCGGCCTACTGAGACACTACACCGTTCGACTAGTTTGGGATTCTCGGGCCAACTTTTGTGGGGGTTTTGACAGCGGACCGGACGGATTTTATAGCATCGTCCGCTGCCGTCCGATACGAATACTTTGGCTGTTAGAGAGGCTTATCAGTAGACACCGGGGGTTGAAACTACGCCAATACGGAACCTAAGATAGGTTCGATTGTCTGTACTTCAAACTGATGCTAGAGACAGCCTTCCGAGGCTCGCAGGTGAAAACTTTGAGGATCATCTTCTATAAGTCATTCTAGATTCTTCAGCCCTTTGCAATCGCCGAGGATCTGTTCCAGGGAGATAGCTTCCCTGTATTAATTTCAACCTGGTGCTAGAGAGGACTCGAAGGTGGAAACTTCGAGGACTATCTTCTATTCTGGCATATGTAGCAGAAGCTTACCAAAGGATCGAGTAGATAGCATTCTGTCGATGTCTGAGGTTGAGGAGTAGCGAGGCGAAAGCTCATATGAAAGTGACAGCATCAGCAGGGAATGTACAGGTCGCATCTTAGAAGTCGTCGTACCTATCTGGTGATACTACCTGAACCTAAGGAACCTTCTTCACTCAAATCAGCTAGAGTTTTGTGAAAGATGTTTTAGTACTAGTACACACAAACGCCTTTGAAGTTATGGACTCGGTCCAAAACTCATGAAACCTTTATAACCGCGTTAGAGAGGAAAACACTCAGAAGGGTTTTCGGGCCCCGTATACCTGGTAGGGGGGCGGCCCGGTGGTGTTTTCGATAGCGGCGCCGGTCTTCACACGGCAGGACCGGGGTTTGAATCCCGGCGGACCGCCTCCCCGTACGCAGGACTGACTATCCAGCTACGGGTAACATCTAAGTCACAGAGAGCTAGTATTAGCAGGCCAAGACCTCACGAGGTTGTAGTGCCAAGGAAGAAGAAGAAGAATACCTGGTAGGACAATAGAGAAGTCTCTATCCACTAGGCTCAGATAGGCTGGTCATGTCATGAGAATGGCACTGGACGACACAGCCCTCAAAATCCTTTTAATTACCACATAAGTGTCGTAAGTTTGTATTGTTTGAATTGATTGAAACTGGTGATAGGTCTTGTTTAGTAAGATGCCTGTTTTGCCTGTCAGTTTGTATTGAGAGTTAGCAGCATGACTGAAGTCATTATGATCATCATGGACGTGGATCGGCCGTGTCGTCGATCGTTAGCTACAAAAAGCACTCATTAAAATACTTCTTTTGCATAAATTTAGGCGCAACACTCCTTAAAATTTGTCTCATCAGTTACAACTGCCAAGCGCTTCCATTTAGCACTCAGTAAAAGGGCGATTTAATGCTTTAATAACACAGATACGCAACTCGGCTGCACAAAAGTGGACATTCTGCGCCCGCCCTCACTCTCACACGCGCCGGTACGATAGCTTTACCGGCTTTACACAATACAAATCCCACTTCACACCGTCCGGCCGCAGCACCAAAAGTGAGGTTAAGTGCATCTAAATGGCCATGGAAGGAAGCAGCAACAAACAAGCAAGCACGCTCAAGAAGCCACGAGTGTCTGTTTATTGTTATCATAAGTTTCTTTACTTTCCGGTGTTGCGTGCCGCCCGGTGATGGCTCGGAAAGTGGGGAAGCCATTTTGAACAAGAGCAATGCTTGCAGAACCGACCAGTAACCAGGCAGACCTGGTGCTGGATGCTTCCGGGTTGAGGGGTTTTGCATGGTTTTTTGTTGTTGCTCGTCTTCTTTGCGCCACCATTCATCGAGCTGTCGGCTTTCTTTCTTTTCCGATTTTATTCACTCACATTGTCGTCGTTGTTGTCGTTGTTGTTTAGCTTTTTACCTCATCATCTCGTCGCTCGGCCCATCCCAGCTCCCAGCACCGAGCGCTAGAGATTGTTTTCATTTGCCATCCTACCGATTGCGAGCGTTTGTGCAGCGCTAGTAGCGAACGAAAGCAGGTCCCACTGCTCACTTGAAGGATTTGGATGCAGTCTAGCAACTCCCGGTCGTCTTCGCCGTACCCCCTTACCCATCGCCAAACGGTTTCAATGGCAAATTGCAGCAAACCGACTCGGCAACATAAGCCATTATAAGCGGTTTCCGCATCCAGCCTGAAGTTGTTCTCCCCCGGTTCGGTCTGTTATTATTCCATTCCTTCGCGATTGGACGCCATCCAGAACGTGCCGTCCCGTTGGGTGCCATAACGGTTGCCTGAACCCGCATAACGGCACGGGTTGACTTTTTTCCCCCGGCTTCTGTTTCGGCTTTGTTCGCCTCACGCCGGGGGTTTTGTGCTTTTGTGTACGGTGTGTTTGTTGCCTTTCTTTATTCCACGCTTTAGACTGAAAGGCGGACGACAACAAACAGCTACACAGCAAATCGGTTTGAAGTAGATAAAAATTGCCATTCACGGATTACCGGGCGGTTGGAAAAGTGCACAAACAGGATGCGCGAACTCGCGAGTTTCTGTTGCTGTTTTTTCTCCCCACCCAATTTTTCTGTTTTTCTTTTCCTTTCCCGCGAGTGCCAAGAAGGCATCCGCTGAAGCTGTAATGGTTGGTGGCACGTGTAGGTAAAAGAAATGGTTGTAAAATTACTTACAATTACTTCTGGGCCGATCGGTATCGGTGTAGACATTGGTTCGCGTTGCTTGCTTTGTAACGTTCAAACGTTTACACTTCATTAGGATTTTTAGGAGAGTGTTGAGGGTAGTTGCTTAAAAGCGATCCCTTTAAAGACTTGAACATTATTGCTTTTTACTGCTTTCTGAGCCTTATTCAGGTCTTGAATTAGTCTTAAACTATTGAAGAAGTATGA
>KZ064362.1:0-14978 GCA_002091835.1 Anopheles maculatus | reverse complement strand
TTTTTTTAATACAGCCCTCCCAGAGCATCAATGGAACTACGGTAAAATCGTTCATCGTGTCGGAATCGGCGTACCCACTGCTACCCTGGCTACAGCACGGTTATGTGACACCGCAAACTAACGAAGAGGAAACATTCAACGAGCATCTAAACAAAGCGCGCATCTGTGTGGACGAAGCATTCGAAAAGTTGCGCATACGGTTCCGTATACTGCAGCGAAAGATTGACATCGACATCAACTTTGTGCCGCAGATTCTGCTGACGTGCTGCATTCTGCACAACATTCTCGAAAAGAACCAAACTCCATTTCTCGAGGAGTGGAAGGAAGCGCTGCTAGAGATGAGAGGAAAGTATCCGCAACCGGACGGTGCCGCCAGCACGAAGTATACGACCACCGTAGAGGGAGAATCGTTACGCGATGTGTTGAAGGAACACTTGCAGTCGAAGTATGTGCTGTTCCGGACGATTGAATACAATCAGGTGTATTTCATCAATGAAGGAACAAACTAATGTTAATCATTTCCAACCGGGCGACGACGAGTTATGCGTTTAAGCAGCAAAATTGACCATTTTAGGAAGAATAAACAGCTCATTTGGTTAGCCAACAAATGAAGCGTGAAGCTGTAGCCGGAGCGTCATTATTTATTCGTGTCTCAATGTTAACGGTCGAAATGGAGCACGAGATTTGTTTTTTAAAACGGTTCCTCCTCACGCCACGTTTGATAAAATTCTTTCACAATCTCTTTCTTCACAACCGGTTCTTGATGCTCCATCAACATTATCTCCTCGGTTGGGGCTAACTCTTGCTCGTCGTCTTGAACTTCCTCAATGTTCAATGTTTCCACTTCGTTCTGGACAACCGGTTCCACGATTCCTTCCTGCAGTAGAATCTGGTGCGCTTTGATACAAAAATCGTTCATGTTGCGATTTAGCATTTGCGACACTTTGGTCGTATACTGCCGCTCGTCGTGTGTGTACAGGTCGAACTCGTAATCGACGAGATCCTTTTGTTTCTTGAAGAATTCTTCATTGTTTTCACGGTCCACCTTGGCGAGTTTGGTGAGCAGCAGGTCAAAGTTTTCCAGCACGGCACGCGGTCGTTTTGGTCGATCACTGGCTTCTGTAATGATGGGATGTTAATGCGTGACAAGAGCGGTGCGTTCCAAGCGCTGCCAGCATAAATCCTTACCTTTATTTTTACTGTTCGATGAAGTTGGTTTCATTGCCATAAGCTCGTCCAGTTCTTCGTAAAACTCGCACGACTCTGTCAGATAGTTTTCTCGCTTCGTTTTGTGATACGTTCGCTTAAGGTTCTTCCATTTTTGTTCTATCTGAAATGCGTCCTTGTCGAAGAACCCGCGCTGTTTCAGCTCATTCTCCGCCATCTGGTACAGTTTGTTGTTGCGCTCTTCGCCGAACATTTTCATCAAATCTAGCTCCTTGATGATGGCCAACAGTTCCCTCGTTTCTTCCGTAGTCCACACATTTCTGCGTGCCATCTTACAAATGTTTCAATCACAATAAATCACGCCGAAGTTGGTACGTAGTGCGGGAGAGAAGTTCACAAAAACAAGCTTCAATCTACGCTTTGTTTACAAGGAATGCGCTTCACAGCATCAATGTTTGTTGATTTTGGTGTGCAGCAGCGTTGACAGTTTTTCCAGCAGGGAGCAACAACATTCGAGCAGCAGTATCAACGTTTATACACACACAGGTGTGCCCATATGAGCGAAATTCGAGCACAACGATGGATGCATCAAATTAAAAATAATCTATATAAACATAAAATTATGCATTTAATCCAGCAGGGAAAACGTAAAACAACATTTTACTGACAGCTTAACGCAATTTAAGCATTTCCAATAAAAGTTTTCTATAGATTTTGCGCTTGCGGAGCACCATAGCATCTGTTGCCCCACTCGCTGCATCCGTGCATTCCATCGTACGTTCAACAGTCGTGCCGAATGATTCAGTCTTCGGAGAAACGTCAAAATGGGCGCAAGCACAAGAACGGGAAAGTTTGCGGTCGGATTTACCGCTTTTGCATTTTTGTTTATTCTGATCGCGTTCTGCTCACCGTACTGGCTCCAAACCGATGGCGAACTTGAGCATCCAAAGTTTACCAACCTAGGTAAGGGCGCGTGCACGAATTGCTGTGGTTTTCTACGCCTTCCATCGACACGGTGCTACAGTTTGGGGTGTGTCATCAATCGCGACGCTTGTTCATTGATGTGGGCAACGAAGTGGAGCGGAGGGTTGGGGGAAAGTGAAAAAGCAAGGAACCCTATGTAAACAAACATTGGCACACACAACTGTGCGCTGTTATCGTTTTGGAGTGACCGAGCGAAGCATTATGAGTAAAGGCATTAAGAAAATTTGCTTTCATTATAGGACTTTGGGAACTGTGCCTACGTAACTTCCAGGACATTCATCGATGGTACGACTACCCGTTCAATGGGTGCATGTGGATATTCGAGGAGGAGTACTACATCATCCATGACTACATTCTGCCCGGGTTCTTCATTGCGGTGCAGTTTTTCTTCACGCTCTGCTTCACGCTGCTTCTGATGGGCGTGATCATGACGCTCATGTTCTTAAGCTGCTCCCGGGACAACGATCGTTACATTATGCTGTTGCTAACGAACGGCACCGTGCTACTTTTGGCTGCGCTGTGTGGTTTAATAGCGGTTGCTACGTTCGGTTGTTACGGCGACAGCCGAGATTGGATGCCGAACTGGGAGCACAACGATATGGGCTGGTCGTTTGCGTTGGGTGTCGTCGGTACGTTTGCCCTGTTTCCGGCCGGTATCCTGTTCATCGTTGAGGCTCGGCGTGCCACGTACCGGAGGTTGAACAACATTGCCAACACGGAGATGGCTGCAGCGTACACGATGGACGAGCGTAAATATCACGGTGGGCATACCGATATATAGGGCTTACAACAGTAACGACATTCCACATTCCCGGGAAAACTGGAATGAACAATAATGGCCTTGTATAAGAAGAGTAGTTTTTAAGAACATTTTTACATTACAAACACACAAAAAAAACACTAACGTTTTATGCATGCCGAGGCACGTAAGAGCGAGCGAATAGTTAGATTAGTGGTGAAATCTCGAGAAGCAAAAGAATCCGTCCAAAATAGGAATAAAACGTTTGGAAACGATATGTTTTCTTCAATATATATAAATATGAGCGTCTCATTAAACATTCATTATCATGTCATTAGGCTGGCACAAAACTACAAGATAATTAGCTCGGGTAGAAGGCAATTGTTTGCTGCTACGACACGAGAAAAAGCTCAGTTTAAACCTATGAATATTTGCCATTACTTTTACTCATAACTTTTTCGTTAGTAGAATAAAAAAAACCTAATTCTAATGGTTTATTATATTTCATTTAATTTCGTAAAGATGCGTTACTAAATTCAAAGACCGCTGCCTTATAAAGTGTTGTGTGTTGGACGATACATGGCAGCGCTTCTCAAGTTTTTCCAGTATCGTTGCGCTGTTCTGTTGTTAATAGGTAATGCGTTTCAAAACAGATACAGAAACTGAATAGTCTTGAGTTGTAAAAATTTCTTTAAGGCTTTTAAAAAAATAACGTAAATACAGTTTGCAAACTAAATGCGTTAAATATTGCAATTTAAACAACATTCCAAACACTTTTCATTTACTCACCACACCACTTTCGTTTGTGTTTTGATGGTATTGGTATGTGTGTGTTTTCTTTACCCACTGCGCTCACTCAGGTGTGTACCATTCATTCCATTCTCACCACGAAGAAGGTGAAACAAAGCGGCTGTGTGGCGTTAGTTGGTTGTGTGGATCGCGCGTTGCAACATAACTTGCCCCTCGTACCGTGCCGCTGTTTCCTCGTACGCACGTTTTCAAGTAGCTGCTTTTCAACCCCCCATTCCTTGGTACAAACACACACATACAGCCAGCATATACGGGCGCGGACAGGTTTTATACGGCCAGCCAGTTTTATCTCACAACGACTAGGCTGGCACAAAACTACAAGATAATTAGCTCGGGTAGAAGGCAATTGTTTGCTGCTACGACACGAGAAAAAGCTCAGTTTAAACCTATGAATATTTGCCATTACTTTTACTCATAACTTTTTCGTTAGTAGAATAAAAAAAACCTAATTCTAATGGTTTATTATATTTCATTTAATTTCGTAAAGATGCGTTACTAAATTCAAAGACCGCTGCCTTATAAAGTGTTGTGTGTTGGACGATACATGGCAGCGCTTCTCAAGTTTTTCCAGTATCGTTGCGCTGTTCTGTTGTTAATAGGTAATGCGTTTCAAAACAGATACAGAAACTGAATAGTCTTGAGTTGTAAAAATTTCTTTAAGGCTTTTAAAAAAATAACGTAAATACAGTTTGCAAACTAAATGCGTTAAATATTGCAATTTAAACAACATTCCAAACACTTTTCATTTACTCACCACACCACTTTCGTTTGTGTTTTGATGGTATTGGTATGTGTGTGTTTTCTTTACCCACTGCGCTCACTCAGGTGTGTACCATTCATTCCATTCTCACCACGAAGAAGGTGAAACAAAGCGGCTGTGTGGCGTTAGTTGGTTGTGTGGATCGCGCGTTGCAACATAACTTGCCCCTCGTACCGTGCCGCTGTTTCCTCGTACGCACGTTTTCAAGTAGCTGCTTTTCAACCCCCCATTCCTTGGTACAAACACACACATACAGCCAGCATATACGGGCGCGGACAGGTTTTATACGGCCAGCCAGTTTTATCTCACAACGACGCGCGTATATTGTAACTCACGCATTCGACGGCTGCTACGACGACGACGACGGCAACTTCTTCTCATTCTCACGCGCATTGTGGCAAAGTAATGCAACAAAATTCGGAGCTTCTATCTGGGCGTGCCAAGACCACCACCACACCACCAGTGTAAGTGCCCAAGGAAGTGTTTGATAAAGAAAACAGTGTGTGAAGGCGTGCGTTTTTTTGCTAATGGCTGCATTTCGGTGCGAAAAGTGCGTTTTCATCTCGAGTTCCATTGATGCCCACTGAAGGGGTTGTTTCGCATTCGGAACCAACACCCCACAGTGTGCGGGTGACACGCGCGGATTTGAAGTAGAAACGAAGTCGAAGTAATCTGTGTGGTGTGCGCTTGGGGTACAGTAAATAGTAGGCGCTGGCTTCGTATTAATAGTGCGTTAGTTCGTTTCCAAAACAACCAACACGTTTGTGATGTTTTGAGTTATTTCCCTGCGATTACGTACACATTCCGAAGGTATTTCGTGCGACTATATAGGTGTGACTCTGTGTTGTTGTGGTTAAATCAATCGAGGGTGCTGTATTTTGCTTACCATAAATCGCCGTCTCCAGCCAGTAGTGTGACTCATTGCGAGCCAATTAGCAAGCTACCCTTTTCCGTTCTCATCTCAAATGCGATTGCAAATTGTCTTCTCCGGAACAACAACAGCAATGGGCGGTGGTGATCCGGTTGCAAGACTCACGATTGACATCTTCCGTTTGCTGCTGCCATGGCTCGGTCAAAACCTGCTGTGTGGGGTTCCGGTGCTTCTCAATAGTCGCTTCTCAACACATTTAACATTGGATTATCACAGGAATAGGGAGGGGCTGACACTGTTTAGCGCACAGCTCCATTTCGGCTAGGTGTTGTGCGATGCATATGAAAAAAAGCAAAGAAATGTGCCGGATAAACAACGCCGATGGGTGCTATCACAACACAATCATCGTGTCCATCTGCCGCCTGTGTTCGATTACACCTTGTACAAATGTAATTTTAATTGGTTGCTTTGATACGCAGAAGGTTCTTTCATCATCATTAAGCAAGCGCCATCCTGTTCTAGTGCGTAGCAACGGAAGCGCAACAGTTGGCAATCGCAGCAACCAAAACGGTGGTTGCAGTTCAAGTGTGCTTTCCTTCTTGCAGCCCAAATGGGGCGATTTATTTGCCACAAGCAAATACTTCGCTGTTTTCGGATGAAGCCTCCTTCGGCCAACAATGCTCCATCGTTCGGCCGGCTAAATAGATCGTCGAGGGCTCGCTCGTTCGGTGGGAAAACCCCCAACCAAAAAGTGATGAACACGGGCTCGACTGTGTACTGTGTGTTTACCGACAGCCATACCATCCCACCCGGTTGGTGATGGAGCGGAAAAACAGAAGTTGTTGTTTGACCATCGTTCATCCCGAAATACACGCGAATACTGCGTGTTCTTCACCGAGTTTGTTGTTGTTGTTGAGCTTATTCTTACTTATGTGTAAAAAAAAAACAATCGTCCAGGGAAGCCTCCTTCAAATTTAAGAGTGACTAATAGTAGGTAAAAATCGATCTTTAAGTTGGATTCACATACATAGCTACATACAGTGCAAAACAAACAGTAAATAGGGAAGGTATTGCTTCTTCTGCGCACCATGTTTACTGTGAAAGTTTCGGTTTCCATCCTCCTGAATGAGCGAGTGACAAAAATGTGTCATATCTCCATGGAGACTGTTTATCATAAAGCTAGTCCCTTGTTTCAAAGAAAGCATAGGTTGCTTCGGAAGAAGCCAAAAGTAACCGTCGTCTATGAAGAGAAGCGTTTAAAGTAGTTAAGCTAATTGGTTACAACATTTGTGTGTGTTTACCGGTTTACCCCAGTATGTATTGTCTGGGAAAGTGTTTAACAAGGCACATATTTTATTATTATTATAAGCACATGAACACATAGTTTTTTCCCTTTTCTCTGTGTAAAATATGCATGTCTGGTAACTCTTAAGTGTAGGTTAGCGTTTAACAAATTGTACTTGTTGTATGTGTGCTTTAGTAAAGTCAAACGTTGAAAGCCCAACGTTTTACCTGGTCCGTTTTATCTGGTTACTACGATCTTAAAATCTATGCCGCAATCAGTGCGGTGTGTGAAAATATCTCTCGGGGCGGTGTTGTGATTCCTTCCATACTGTGCTTTTCTTGTCAAGTCGTTGCATAATTTTCGAATAAAACACAATACAACTCACTAGAAGCTTCTCGCCACACTAGAACTGAACCGAGCGATTTCCAGAACTGTTATGGCGTTGTGTGGTTTGATGTTGTGGCCCCACTATGCTGGTAAACACGTAGCT
Source organism: Anopheles maculatus (assembly GCA_002091835.1). Taxonomy (NCBI): domain Eukaryota; kingdom Metazoa; phylum Arthropoda; class Insecta; order Diptera; family Culicidae; genus Anopheles; species Anopheles maculatus. The sequence continues at coordinate 7,872 of KZ064362.1, read as the reverse complement.
TTCACTCATAAATCCAATGTTGCAGTTACTAAGCAACGGGCAACAGCTACTGGGCATTAGATTTCTTATACTTTTATCATATTGTACCAGTTGTTTGTGAGGTAAAAATGTTTGTCCTAATTTTCGTACCGGTCTATAGGGAGCGAAATGGGGCACCCTCCTCATTTACCCAGCAGGGAGCTTTCCGGTTGAAGTATTGATTCGCAACCGCACCACGTGCCTGCAGTGCACAGCCAGCCGCTTCGAGTGCCACATTCACGCACACTGGCTCGGCACAACCGGCAAGCGCAGCGACAATGAATCCACTTGTGAAACTATCTCCCGCACCGGAAACGTTCACGATTTGGTCCAGTTTGCGGCCAGGATAGTAACGGCCTTGCGGGTCAGCACCATCCGGAACACGTTTGTATTGGTGGGTGGTTGCAGCATCGAAGAAGGGAACCGTTGCTGGTGTACGACGGAACACGGCCACACCGTAATGGCCAAGTGTAACGAGCACGTGATCGATGGTCCGGTTCACAAACAATCCCAGCGGTTTCACGTCGTCCAGCAGCTCGTTGACAGTGGCGTACTCGTTCATGGGTTTGGTCGGTATCGGGCCGGGATAGTGAAGCGCTTGGGCAATTTGGGCCAGTTCGTGAATGTTGGGCGAGATGAATTTAATGGCACGTTTTGCGTGTGTTGCCTTTAAAGCATTGTTGTTGCTGCTGACGAACGGTCTGGCCGCAATCCGCATGTCCGTGGGTTCGAAGAAAACTAGGTAAAGGAAGATAAAAAGAGGATTTAGAAGAGTATTTTTCTTAAACACCCAAATCGAGCGTGTGACGGACACGTGTCACGGACAAATGACACACACTGCAATTCAATTAATGCACAATTGCAGCATTAACCTAAGAATCTCCAAAATGAAATGCCATGACGCTGTGTCTTAGAGATCTCTTGCCCTCAAGTTTTGTATCATGTCTTTTATGTTCAGGCAAAAATTAATCAGTTTAGCGCTATCCACTTGTTTTGAAGCATCTAACCACAAATCACGAAATCGGTGTCTGCGAGGCCCGTAAATCCTAAAAGTGTAGAGAACCTTGCATTAAACAATAGTGTAACAAAAACAGCTACCACCGTTATTTGCGGTTGGCCCCGGAGCTCTATTGTCACTCTTCACCGCCTCCGAGAACAATATTGTGTCCACAGGCAGACCTCAAACAGCGGTCGCTTGTTTGTACGCCTTTATGATCCTCGATGGTGAGTGGGTCACACGATCGGCGTGCACATATGTGTAAACCACATGCATTGTCGCGTTAATTGCATCGTGATTAGAAGACAATAGCGGCATGCTTTTGAGTGGTGGTTCCCGCTCACAACAAGGACACAGCTGTCCGTGATGTTTCATCGTCTGTGATGCCGAACTACTAACCTCTAGTCGGACGTTTTCCTTCTCCCATTTATTCGCTAGGTGTCGCCCAATGTAAGCAAAAGACAGTCGGTCTGAAGGATATATACATACCGAATACGGTGCTCTCTTAGAGTTTAACATTCTGCGGGTCAGACCCTCGTTTGCAGGCAAAAAAAAAGGTGATAAAACAACCACGGAGAGCGACTTGCGTTCAATACCCGTCCATTGTGAGTAACACACTACGGCTAAACTGCATTCCTTTACATATTTTTGGTACAGTAGAAGTATACAATGCATGACACTATATATGCCACAACATCAAACCCAGGCTTACTATCCCTATTTGCTTGCTGCTCACTTACACGCTACTAGCTTGTGTGGTGGTTAAACGTTTGCACCGCTATTCCTGCCATTTAAACGCTTCCAGTAGCTACTTTAGCGTAATGACGACGCCACACTCTAGAGAGCTAATTTCCTTTCCCGAGACGTTACAGCACACATAGCAGTAATAATGTAATGTGTGTGCTTATTTATTGTGCGACACTCCACTGCCGAGCATGACACTTTAGCGCTATCCACTTGTTTTGAAGCATCTAACCACAAATCACGAAATCGGTGTCTGCGAGGCCCGTAAATCCTAAAAGTGTAGAGAACCTTGCATTAAACAATAGTGTAACAAAAACAGCTACCACCGTTATTTGCGGTTGGCCCCGGAGCTCTATTGTCACTCTTCACCGCCTCCGAGAACAATATTGTGTCCACAGGCAGACCTCAAACAGCGGTCGCTTGTTTGTACGCCTTTATGATCCTCGATGGTGAGTGGGTCACACGATCGGCGTGCACATATGTGTAAACCACATGCATTGTCGCGTTAATTGCATCGTGATTAGAAGACAATAGCGGCATGCTTTTGAGTGGTGGTTCCCGCTCACAACAAGGACACAGCTGTCCGTGATGTTTCATCGTCTGTGATGCCGAACTACTAACCTCTAGTCGGACGTTTTCCTTCTCCCATTTATTCGCTAGGTGTCGCCCAATGTAAGCAAAAGACAGTCGGTCTGAAGGATATATACATACCGAATACGGTGCTCTCTTAGAGTTTAACATTCTGCGGGTCAGACCCTCGTTTGCAGGCAAAAAAAAAGGTGATAAAACAACCACGGAGAGCGACTTGCGTTCAATACCCGTCCATTGTGAGTAACACACTACGGCTAAACTGCATTCCTTTACATATTTTTGGTACAGTAGAAGTATACAATGCATGACACTATATATGCCACAACATCAAACCCAGGCTTACTATCCCTATTTGCTTGCTGCTCACTTACACGCTACTAGCTTGTGTGGTGGTTAAACGTTTGCACCGCTATTCCTGCCATTTAAACGCTTCCAGTAGCTACTTTAGCGTAATGACGACGCCACACTCTAGAGAGCTAATTTCCTTTCCCGAGACGTTACAGCACACATAGCAGTAATAATGTAATGTGTGTGCTTATTTATTGTGCGACACTCCACTGCCGAGCATGACACTTCATACTTGCCGAGGTGCTTTATAGAAACTAGAACTCATTTTTCATACACCACACCATGTTCGTGACGAAAGGTAGTTTTCACTACCACTAATCAACTTCTTCGAGAGGAGTTTTAAGTAGTAGAAAATTGGCTGAGCTGTTGTGTACGGCACTCAGATTTTTTTTTGGAGAAGAAAAGTTTTTTCCAGCAGAAGTACAAGTTTTCTGATTGTAATGGATTGGAAAATTTGTGTGTACTTTAAGCTCCATTAATAGGATTTAAGAAAATATATCATAAGAAATGGAATAAATATGTTTGATTTGTTGTTTTCTGACTATAACAAGGGAGTTTTTTGGCCCCTACATTGGGCAACTGCCTTTGGATGGGAGGTGTAGCGGGTGTAAGATTGCGGTTAAGCATCTTCGATTAGGTTTGCTACCATCGTAGTTAGAATCGTAGTAAATGTTGAAGAAAAGGTTTCTTTTGTTTATAATAAGGCTACCGAATAACTCTCGCCAAGGACTTGTTAGCAGACTAATGCTCGAGACTTTTCCGTGCCTTGCAGTTTGAAGTTGTTGTCCTGCTTATTCGTCAGGGCGTTGTCGGAGAATTGATCGAATCGCGAAGGTGAAAAAGTAAGAATGAATTAATTCTTTGAAAAGAGTTGTTATTCTAGTTCTCCTCTAGATACAATTAAAATAATCAATAATTTAATCAATCACTTAAAACATTTTTCTGTACATCGTTAAGCTTAGACTAAGGTTTTACGTTCTCATGAGTGTTTGTGAAATTTTGTCGCTGCGAGATAACGTTACAGTTTGACATCGATATCAATGTTTCAAGTAGTGTCCCATCAACTTCGGCTGAAGTTTACGATAAAATAGATTCTTAAAGAATGTTTTGAAACCCTGAAGAATATACAAACCGTTCATGGGGTGATTATCAATAACATTTCGAGTATTCAATCTAGGCTATAGGGGTTCGTCGCTTAAACATGCCAACACGCGCATACCTTTTTTTCCCCACTCACATTCCATGCTTTTTGACTAAACGCGCAATCATCGGTCCCTAACAGCACACACCCGAAACTCTACCAACCTCCTAAAGAAGAGGGTTCGTTTTCTTCCGGTTCTGTTTGCTTCAATCATTTTGCGACCCGGCGCGTTCTTGTCGTCTTGTTGTTCTTGTTGTCGTCTCTGTTGGTCGGTTCGTGCCGATTTGTGATACTACTGCATACTCGCATACTTTTTGCATTTAATTGAATACCACCCTCTGTTGATAGTTTCCCGACATGCTAAAGTTTTTATCATCCCTTGACAAACTTTCTACAAGAACAAAAGGAACAACTGTAGAAAACTTTCACTTGTGCTGTAGTCCACCGTTTTCTCCACCCTTGTGTTTGGTTGGTAGCACATTCAGCAGCAGGGGTCTGCTAAAGCCCTATTTGGCGTTTGTCGATCAAGGCAACAGGTTGCTTCGGCTACGGGGTAACGGTTCGTTAGTTCGATTCCCCCCCGAAGAAGAATGAAACATTTTTGCACGAAACGGGAATTGAAGCACCACCAATGCATGCAGCACCGCGCATGTAAAAGGGATTTTTTTGGTAATTTAAGAAAAAAAAACACAAGAATAGCGGTTAACTGCAAAAAGGGACAACAAAATAGGTCGGGTAGGGTCGCTGCTACTATGCTTGGCTTCTTTAAAAATCGTTCATCCGCTTTCATATTTTGTTTTTTTCCATTCGAATTATGTTTGCTTTAATGTATTTGCTTTATTTACTAAACGCACATAATGCATCAATTCTTCTCATCAATCCCAAACAGTGATTTAGCCACCATGAAGCGTCGGTCCCTGTCGGGCAACTGTGGTGTTGGGGTGTTTGTGATCGCACTGGTCACGATACTGGTCGCGTTTGCCACACCGAGCTGGCTGGTGAGCGACTATCGCATCACCGGCGCGAAGCTCGATCGGCTGGGGCTGTGGACACACTGTTTCCGGTCGCTGCCAGACGTGAACGATGACTATCAGCGCCGCTTTTTCGTTGGTTGCCGCTGGGTGTATGACCCGTTCACAACCGGATACGACGAGATCCGCGGATTTCTCATCCCACGTAAGTAAAACACCGAGTGTATATTGTCCATACAAAGCAAGGAAACAATCGACCGATCGGCCGACCCCTCGCATGGGTGATTGAGAGTAGAAGAGTAGTAGCTTTAATTGAGCTAATTAATAGTAGTCGTTCCGCGTGGTTAGCCGGACAAGAGTGTTGTCATCGATGGGTACCCAGATGAGTCATAACAGGTACCAGCAGCGTGTGTGTGTGTGTATTCCCATCGTATTAGAGCAGAAGTGTCCATCCAATGTGGAGATTTTTTTTAAATGTTTTATAACTAATTGTTCTTGAAAACAATGACAATACGGCGTTAAGCCGTCATTATGGATGAAATAAATGTTCTTGAAAACAAGTTTGTTTGAATATTAAGAAATTATAAAAAATTGTAGCAAGATGTAAAAGCCAGAAACACGCAAAAAAGGATAATCAAAATAAGTAAATCATTGGAGGAATCAATTTTTATACAAAAAATGCCAAATTTTGATTGAGTTGTTCGACATTTTTTAAAGAGACCTACATGAAAAGAGAGTGTATGGTTTCAATGTCGTGCTAATGTACTGGCCCCCCCCTAGGTGTTTATGCTTCATTGTAGGCAAAGGCGTTCGTATGTAAAATTGTACAACTCCGGTCACGAAACTTAGAAGCACGTGTGTGTCACGGTGAGGGTAGTGCTTTTAAAACTGTTTGCTGGTTGAATTTGGTTTGCATGAATGTTCTATAACTGCATTCTATACTGGGGACAGCAGAAGGGGGGGACAGCATAGCCAACGTGAATGAATCAATCGAGGCGCTAACTGAGAAACACGCAACATTTTCTAGTGACAAAAACATATTTCACCATTAAACGGTTATTCTATTTTTGTTAGCTTTGTTGTGGTTTGGAGCTACTCTACTTGGACGAGTTTTGTACTTCTTTATTTATATTTTGCGTGTCTGCAATCAGTTTTCGAATACTGTTTGATATTCTATCTACAAATTACAACGCTTTTTGTTTCCATTTCAGCTTTTATGGTTGCTACACAGTTCTTCTACACGCTCTGTGCCATAGGCGTTATACTGGCGATGGTGCTGGTCCTTCTGTACTTCCTTTGCGCTGGCCCAGATCAAAAGTTCTTTGTCAAACTCATCAGGGTAAGTAAATCAATTGTAGTTTAGCCTTCACGTGCGCTTTTAAAAAAGGATTTTTACCACTTTCTGTCTCTCTCTCTCTCTCACTGTTACAGGCAATCAGTTATATTACGCTGGCGGCATCGATCTGTGGCAGCATCGGTGTGATCGTGTTTGCCTGCTTCGGTAACAAAGACAAGTGGATGCCGGAACATGCGAACAATTGGTTCGGCTGGTCGTTCATACTGGCCTGCATCGGTGTCGTTGCGTGTGCCGTGTCATCCTCACTGTTCTTTACCGAGGCGCACGTACAGGCACGAAAGCGACGACAGCTGAAGGAATCGCAAACGCAGTTTCAGATGGACAGTGAATCGAAAGCATAATGTTGCGCACCGCCACTAACAACGAGAGCGCAGCGAGAGAACGAACGATCTTCTGTAAGGTTTATTTTAAGGCATAAACTTTTTCTGGCTTAGCATCGTAGCAAGATAAGCGGCAGCGCGCATCCGTCACCCAAAACGAATCATTCCAACATCCCATCGATCAATCGAAATCATCATCGCGCAAAGTACAACAGTTAACAATGGGGTACGGTTCGTTTTGGCATTAGCAGCTGGGGGCTCGTCGGCGGCCCAACCTTTTATAGTTGGGGGAGAACAAAAGCGGTGCGGAGAAGCGTACTAGAGTTTAGGAAAGATGAGCGTTTGTTGCTGTCTAGAGCAATCTCAATCAGCGTTCCGTCCAAGCCCGCTGTGCTGTACAAGTGTCTTCTACATTTTTCTTTTAGAAAAAAAGTTATTTTTCGTAGTGTATGTCTTACTTTTACGTTTCATCAAACATATCCGTCCAACATATTTAGTATTATACACAAGATTCCGTTTTAACAGACTATAACTACATGCCTTATGCTCGAACCACACGATACCTTTAGAGGGAATGTTTTTACTCGGTAAAAGTGAATAGATGTACAAGGAAAAGGTGTGCTATCCGAAGGAGGATGTATACAGTGTTGTTTGTGTAGATGGAATGCATTTGATTGAATTTTACCATTTAGAAACACCACCACACCAAGCACAAGGCAATGAATGCAGCCACGGACATTGCTGCCTCTTAAAGATGATACGCACACGTGCGGCATTTTACATTTGTTTTTCGATTGTTTCAACATTCCATATGCAATTAACGATTTATCAAATTTTAAATGTTACAACGAATTATCATTACATGAAACGGTGTGTGAATGTTTTGGGCCTTATCACAACTGTGAGCCTCATATACAATGCTTATTGATGCATGTTTTTTTTATACAATCATCATGCTCACGCAGCGAGAATAAGAAATAAAAGGATGTAATGTGTTCAGGGCTGGCAGGAGAATTTTTAAGTAACAATCAAATTTACTAAGAATAAAGAAAATTAAGACGGAATAATTAGATTTATATAAAAATTTATACACTTCCCCGTTTGTTTGTTTTTTTCGCAGCAAGATTTAATCCGAAAACTGCTCATTGAATGTAATCTGTTCTTAAGATGTTCAGTATCTAACCAAAATTGCATGTTTCCAAAGGCAACGCCTTTTAGCCAACGTATCATTTGAATTCAACGGCAAAATACCGCACGACGGTCAGGTTGGCTGCCCTGCAAGTTGCTATGTTTTGACATTTCCTATTTGACAGCTGGTGAGCAGAATGAGTGCAGTGAGCAAAGGCATCTCACCCAGAAAAGGGAGGAGCTTTCTCACTATCGGA
>KZ064360.1:0-17189 GCA_002091835.1 Anopheles maculatus | reverse complement strand
ATAAGCCGCTTAGATAAGATGCCTAGGAGAATGCTCATGAAGAAGGAGTTTTGGACAAGGTGTGTTGGGCGAGACTCCTTACACGAGTATGCGATTCTTTAGACAAAGATCTTTGGATGAGACTTCTTGGAGAATGTCTTAGCTCATGATAAAAGAAACTTTCTACCATATTTTCTTCAACCTATACTATAAAATCCATCCCGAAAATAGTGATTGTAGTCCTCTCTGTAATTTATCAGATCCTAGATTCAATTTATCTAAAACTTTTCACCAATATCCAACTTTATGCTACGTTTCATTCGAAGAATGCGGAGTACATAATAATGACACACCATCAAAGGTTCGTCTGCGGGTGACGGGCGAAGCGCGTGTGGTCGTCCGATATTGTTTCGAAAATGGGCGGGAAATTGACGTGGGATTGAGAAAAACAACCCCAACCGGAGACACAGCAGTAGCAAGTAGATGAACTTTGTGAGCTGGCGAAAGTTACACGTAGGCGACATCGGCAGGAATCGCTACGGGAATCTGTTCATGCACCGAGCACTATGAGGCGAATGGAGAAGCAATAACGAATATTATCTCGTTAGAGCAATTCGATTCCGTAGGATAAGTAGATTGAAGTGGCTCGAATATGATAAGAATATACTGCATGCATGCAACGGTACCGGGATAAAGATCTCTACTAATAATGCGAAAGCGAATCGAAAAGAACTCCAAATGGTAAGGCAGCTCGGTTCGCTTATTTTATGTCGTAGGCGAACGCAACCATCATTCATTCTGGCTACCGATCCGAGTTAACAGAGAATCACTCGACGATACGCGTACCTCGAGTTTGAATTTAATTGGGATATTTCTGTAGAATTTCATTAGAGACGCGCGCGATTATCAGCCGCATGATTGACTATCGGAAGGAGTAGAAAGAGTGGGCGAGATGAAGTTAGCGGGAAGACACTCCAGCGTTCGAGAATTGAAAAACAGCTAAGTTTAAGTGAGAAGTTGTGTTAATTAGATTCCAATTAAACTCCCCACAGTTAGAAGCGGTGGATGGGGATGTTGTAGAGAACAAGCTTGAAAGAAGAAACCAGATATTCCGTCGGTAAAGCTCCATTGTAAATCTGATGCTTCAACAGTGGTTTAGCACAGCTTTGAAGAAGGTGTGACTGTTCTTTTTTTATCCACAACTGCCCCAAAAAAAGGGATCCTAACCTCCGCAAACATTCGAAAACCTCATCCCTTGTCGGTTTCGTTATAACACAAATCCCTTTTTAATCCTACACCACGAAGGTTGAACGAGATTAAAATCAGTGTTCAATCAGTTGCCTACCCTATTTTTGTTAGCTGACACCGGTGGGTGTGTGTGTGTTTGTTGTGTCTGCACATCTAGGTGTGGGACCTAAAAGAACAGAAAGTGACCATCGACCAGGCCCGGTTGCTTCATCATCTTCCTCACGGTTCGATTAATCAGCATTGCAAATAAAGATTTCAACACACCGACGGTCGCTTTGTTTCCCACAATCGTACAGCCAGAAAATGTGTTTTATATTGCATCGTTTGTGTGGTGGTACCAAGGGAAGATCTCTCCCGCTCCAATACGGACCACCTCATATCTTCGTTCCATAATGCATAAGGCGCTCGATAGCGTGCGTTGTTGATTGAGAGAGAAACACTCAAGAGGTACAAATATTGCTGTTTTTCGAATACGAGAATCCAATCAACAGTCTGCAAACCTTACACAGGAATTGGATTTTTTTCGCACCACGGTGTCTTGGTTCGCTTTTATATGTGCGCATCCTCGTCGATACGCTGTGCAGAATTGAACGGAAATGGATCCTTCCAATAACTAGACACCACCATCGTGCAACACGTAACGTACGCCACTACGGGGGGGCGAGTCCAGTGATTCGCGTGATCCTCCTGAGGTGAGCTGATGTAATCAAGGGTTGTATGGATGGAGTACTTCAAACCGCCTTACTTTAGATGAATAGACTGCCAACAACGTTGTTTACATTCGCTTAAAAAGGAGTTTTTAGAGGGTGAAAAAATTTCGTTTTCAAACAGCAATCCCCGGGCTCTGAGGTCTATCGCGTGGTATTGCAGATGGGGCGCATGTCGTCGACCGGTGGCATGTGCTAGCAGCATGGTTCAGGCATGTTTATCTGATACCATCGTTTTTTTTTCCACCGCACGTGCGTTTGTGTGTGGCGCGCTCCTGGTATCTAGCCGGGCAATTCCCATATTCACGGCAGCTCTCATTCGCCAGGTTCGCCTACGATGGAAGATGCACCACACGACTACAAATGCGCCCGAAAGCAACTACTTGCTCGCTCACTCTCGGCAGCTATTCCAGTACTGAGGTGGATACTTTTTGCACGCTGTTTGCGTTATGCCGCGTCTGCCGCATCCGGAATACACCTCGCGCTGGAAAAAGAGGGTGACTGGTGGGTGGCGCCGGTAGTTGGCGGCGTATGTAATGGAGACGGGTTCGGAAACATGAACTTGCCCGATCGCACGTTGCCGGCCCACGTGAACCCCGTTCCGTTTTGGTGTTGGTGCGAGCGAGCGCATTAGTGTGCTGTGTTTTGTATACCGTTGGAGGCCACCCTTATGTATTGCAGGCCGGCGGTCCAGCGCAATATTTAACAATTAAATTTTTGGTTGTTTTTAACTAAATAATCTAATGTATTGTACCCGTTTTAATGCTATTTTTTCATTAATAAATATTTGTCTAAATGAAGAAATAATAAATATTTCATGTACCATTGATTGATCATGATTAGCAACATGTGACTCGGGAGCGTTTTTTTTTTTTCTAATGCCGCCATTAGGTAACGACCGTAACAGCGGGAACGCAACAACCCGTGTTGCATTGTATATAGGGAACGCGTTCCCGCTCTCTACTTTCTCGGTCTTCTTCACACACATTACCATTCTCGGCTCCGTTCCAACTCTCTGGCGCCCGCGCACTTCCGTGCCCGGCGTTTATCACCCACAACACGGGATAGCGGCTTTCTCTCTCTCTCTCTCTTTTCTTTACACAAATAGGAATACCACCGCAGGATATCTCAAAACATCCTTTTCGCATGTTTTGCCGGCACACACAGCATCCAAGCTAGCCGTGCGCGATTCACACAGTCAATTTCAATCCGCTAGTGGTTGGTAACGGTCGTGGCATTGCAAGCTCCTGTTGCAAAACGTCTCGCTATATACAACACAACACCCGTGCGTGTACTACGACATCCGTCGGCGCTACAACAGTTGCGCATCGAGAGTTGTTCGAGGCGGAAGTAGAGAACAAGCAGTGCTAAAGCCCCATTAGTCAGTGATCAACGGTCCTGCTGGAAAGGTGTCGGTAGCGCAACTAGTGTGTGAAACTAACATAACAAAGTAAAACAACCAAGTTGTATAATACATTTAATAGTGTGAATTTGATCTTAAAAGCTTGGCCAAAATGCGGTGTACTTTTATACATGGCAAGTGCAACAACGATACACGACCCAAGGTCAACAACGATAGCGTGAATGTACTAAGATCGCGATAGAATTTGCATCATCTATGTGTGTGTGTATTGCTAGAAAGTGAAGCGTACCTTCTCCCTCCACTTGAGACACAGTTGCATTAGACAAGCGTCGATCACACTGATAAGTGGCTGTTGTGTGTTGCATTGATGATGGTGTATTGTTTGCTGTCTAACAGCTAAAAAGCAACAACGTGCATGTGTGTATGTGCATTATCTTTGTGTAGTGAAAAACAAATAAAATATATTATAAATACAGAGAAAAAACACTCCATCGCCATTTGCAAACGGTGCAAAAGTGTGTTGCAAAAAAATCGTATCCAGGGCAGCAAAGGAACAACAGCAGCGCTTGCTTTGTTGTCTAGCTGACTGAGCTTTGTGATTAAGCCTACTATTGCTATTATGTGGTATTAAAAAAAAAACCAAGCGCAGTAACGTATGTGGTTGACGTTCTAAAACTCTCTTTTCCCTGCTGCCATCCGGCGCCGGTTCCGTCACCTCTCTTCCACCACATCCAGTGGAAGGTTTCAGCACATCACGTTTTTCGCGTCGCGTTGCATCGTGAGTGATCCGATTCCCATTCACAAGTGGAGTTGTGTGCGTACGTGTGAGGGTTTATGTGAATAGTCGGGTCCTAACAGTGCCCCCGCTCATAGCCAGAGCGTACATTGACTGACCGACGGGTGTGGAGAATAGATAGTGTTTGGTGTACGAGTGTTGTTCTAACGTCATCACCGATTAGCTCGGTACGCAACACGCAAACAAGCTGCAGCTCTTTGCACACAACCTCGCACACATACCTACCACGACCAGCGACAATAGATTGGACGGCAGAGCGGCAACTAATGAAGGTAAGTAGTTGCACATGCAACGCACGGTGGCCGACACACGTTGGGCCCGTCTAATAAGCATGTCGTGCGTACTTCGAAGGAAAGGGTACCGACGGTATTGGGTTGTATAACCATTCTTGGGATGGACTATGACGCGATCCTGCTATTCAGGATGTTGATAATTTGAAGATCACAAGTACTATGGGCAGGAAGTCTCAATTCATATGGAATAGAACTCTTTAAAAACTTATTTTCTTGGACGAATACGATTTGTTGCAGTACTCTATCATAAAATTTATCGCGAGTATGATTAGGTTATCACCAGAAGCATCTGGACACTTTTAAAAGCGAGTATGAACGTCTTCAAACCAGTAAAAAATGCTAACTTTCTTCAAATATCGATCAGACATCCTCGAGAGCTCAACACTTTAATTACCCTGAATGTTTGAGAGGTTGAAATTCATTTGATGTTACTGGACTCCGTTAACCTAGCGCCAGAGTTGTGCTGAAGTGGAGATTCTTTGGAAGTACTAAAAGCACTTCTGAAGCTAAGCTAAAAGCTTGTTGAATGTTGATTTTGGTTTCTCACTTCATTATTTTTTCGTAGTCTATTGCCTACATTTTACCTGGTGGAGTATATTGAAATATCTCAAGAAAATTGTGCAAGAAACTTGAGCAATTTTCCTGCTTATTTGAATTTAATTCATTACAGCTATTAAAAATTCAACGCATTATTTCTACTGCTGTGCAATGAAAGTGTTTTAGTTCCAATATTGTGTTTCTTTTAGTAGCGAAACAACAAAGTTCCTGAAAGATTCGCCAAGTATAAATTGACATAATGAAAAAACATTTTTATTTACAGAGCATTATAGTTTTTGTAAGACCATCTGATGCAAGTTGATAGTTGAAAAAAAAAAGTTCAACATTTTTAATTAATTTTCCATGAAAAACTCTTTGCCTAAGAGAAAATGCTTTCAAAAAGATGGATGAAAGCTACATAAAAACTGATAAGACTTCTTTTGATGCGCTCTCCCATTAACCTTAACACAGATAATTGATACCCGTGTACTGCTGTGCCCACGAAAAAAAGGACGACCTCGGGCCAAACAAAGTCTCGCGATCCCTAAAAGCCATTTATGGCTGGTTGCAGTGTGCAACCTTTATGAATGGTCGTCCTGTCGTTTTTTTTTCTTCCATTCGTTGAACAAAAAGCATTTCTATGGGATTTTGTACGGAGGCTCCTAACGATGCTGCGCGACACTGTATAATCAAAAGCGTCGTCATCGTTTCCTTCTGGCTTTCGTGTTGGAAAAAGAACATTCCATCAGACAAATGGAAGTGAAACCCTCTAGCGAAATTCGCACTTTCTCAATGGGAGTGAAAAAAAAAGAAACACGTACCTCTAATAAACCGCTGAAACGAAAGTTCCAGCTACCTGAGGCTACCCGAAGTTTATTTTGTCCTTTGGCTTACTCCCACCAGGAGCAGTCTGGTAGATTCGCAACAATCCGCAACTGGGGCTAGATTTATAAATAAATAATATATTATACACAGCGGATCACACCACGTTGCGCAATCTGTGCTCCCACCCGTCGGGATGCGAAGCCCCACCGGTTTGGGACCTTGTTTTTTTTTTTGTCAGCAAAACCAACACCAAACGTAACAAACTGCTTTTTATTTAAATACCATTCTGCTGCTGCTACGAGCGTGGGGTTTATAATAGCGATTAAAACTTTCCGCACCAAGATCGGATAAGAAACGGCGCACCATTTTGTTCGGGAGACGGTTGTTTTAATTGATGCGTACCAAAATAAACACCCGATTAAATATTAATTGATGTGAATTCAGCGAAATGTCAGTTCGGCGGGAAAGAAGCATCCTTATCAGAATGCTCGAATCGAAACATTGCTGAAACTTTTCTACATTTATAAAAATGTGCATAATAATGGCGGTTGTTGAAGCTAATATTTACCAAAACGAAAACTTTATCCCAATGTACCGAATCAGTTAGCATAGAACTCGAGCGGCCTCTATAAAGCAGGCGAGCGAAAGAGAGAGAGAGAGAGAGAGAGTGAAAAGAGGGCCATTATGGAATCGATTTGAGCATCTTAACTCCTCCAGGATTGTCCGATACAATCGACAGTTGTAGCAAAAACGTGACACACTTCCGGCGGGGACGATGATGCCCATACCTCTCTTACCAATCCACCAACACAAACACTTGCCCTTGTCACGGTGGGAAGACACAGCAGCGTTACGCATAAACGACACGCAGACCTAGTCGGGCCGGGTGAAAAATCGGTACCATTGGGTCTGAACAAAATTTGAAAGCCTTTTTTTTGTCGCATTCGATTGGTTGTCCACCGTGAAGCAAAGCCCAAGTTTGTGGCGCTCTCGGAGTGCATGCATTCTGCAACAATAAGCCCACCAAATCCAGTCCATTGAAGGATGAAGCCACGCAGCATTTGCAATTCAATTATTCCGTTTAGCAATGCGTAACAACGCGTTACCCATTCACACCCAACAGGACGGGGCTCTGAAGGCTGGAATTAGAATGAATTCTTGTGGGTGATGCTTCTAATTTATTACTTGTCTGCCCGTTAGATATATGAGTAGGAAGACAAAAGGGCTAACGATACTCCTTCTAGCGGCTTGATATTTGAACAGAAAAATACACTTGACTTAGGAGAGTAACGATAACATGTTTATCAGATGCAAAGAGTAGGAAGAGTGGATATGATATTCTTGTTTAAAAATCATCCCACATGTTGCTTGCATATCTTTGCTTTTTCCTACATCTCTCGAAATATGTATACTTTGGAAGAAAAAGGTTTGTTTGCGTATAGAAAGAGCTTGTTTCCCATCAAACATACGTCACTGTTTGCTTATGACAATGGGTGTGTGTGTCTGAATCCTTCTCCAAAAGGTTGAGTGGCCGGATGTACATGAGACTTAAGAAAATAGCCTTCAGGAAGAAGCTGTCATCCATTTTACCAGTTATACAGTGTTTCTCACTTGATAATGCAAAGTTACCTATGATTTTTGCAAACGCTACATACGATTTCGTATGGAGCGTTTGCAAAAATCATAGGTAACTTTGCATTATCAAGTGAGAAACACTGTAATGGATATTAAAAAGAAATAAGAAGCTCTAGAGTTTGAAATGATTACTGTTTCTCGTAGTATTGCTATAGAATTCCGACTGAGGGCGCTACCGTCGGGAAAAGAGAATTTTTAGGACTAGAGACACTCTAGTACATTAGGGAAGTATTCAAAACAAGCTCTATTTTTATTTTTCCTTATATGTTTTGAATATAAATTAGAAGCTTGGAACTTCGAATTATAAATTAGAATGTACTTGAGACTTCACAAAACAGCTTTCAACAATGGATCTTCTTCTTTCTTGGCCTAACAACCTCTAAGGTCATGCCTGCCATTTCTGGCTTACTAGACTTATTGTTACCGCATAGTTGGATAGTCAGTCCACACTATGGGGGAACTGCCGAGATGAGACTTGAACCCCGATCCTGCCGTGTGAAGACCGGCGTCGCTGTCGCATCTACCACCGGGCCCGCCCTCATCAATGGATCTGAAAGGCTAATTATTGCATTCTCTTAAAAATGTGCTACTAATTACGAATAGTAGCACCGAAGTTGAAAGCCTCGGAAATTAATATGACAACCTCCTAGTTGCTGCAGGCATACTGTTGGCGCTTTTAATCCCGAGAGAGGGCGCTTTCATCGGCAAAAGGGCATTTGTAGAAATGCTTCTGTTTGGTATACTAATTATAAAATTTGAATAAAAAAGGCTCTACAAATGAACACTATTTTCCATGTTTTCTAGGTATGCTTCTTTTATAATCAAATACGGCTATAGGATGCAAAATCCTTGAACGTGGGATAAGTTTTTTTTTTTGTCTGTTGAGTGAACATTTTCATGTTGCTCTTTTGAATGCTATTTTGATGCTGCTCGGAACCATCAACATGCTTTGGCATTAATTTCCTTTCAATGTCCTAGTGCACTATATGTATAATTCAATAACACGAGAATGGTCCATTTTGGATGGGTGTAATAGAATTCGAAAAATTCTCCAAGCTTCTAATAAAAAGCGAACCGTCATCGTTATAGTGCTTGTAGTTCAAAAACATTCCAGCCACATGATGACGGTTGCATCGTTGCAACGGAAATAGCCCATTCATAGTGGAGTACAGCTGGACATGCTGGAAGACCTTCAACATTTCTAGCATCAGCATCCGGATACAAAAACCAAAATAGCAGTTCATACTCCGCACAATGTTGTGTATGGAGTGATGCCTTTGTTGGTTTTTTTTCTGCAGAGTAATTTTTCTGCGCCAGAATTCCACCAACAGTCCTCACCAGTCCAGGCAGTGCAAAAAGATATTCTAAGCACAACAATGCACTATTTGCACTTCAAACCGCCGGGCGTGACTAGAATTTCTTTGGAACTCCAACAGTTTTTGTTGCTTTCTTTCACTGTTTTCATCCATCAACGTGATCAGGGACGGTACAAAGTTAAAAACGTACACACCACGATTGGTGGTAAAAAGTTGTTGTGTTCTAAAAAAGAACTTCTCAGCACCCCCCCCCCCCCCCCCCCCCCCTCGGCCCTCCCCTGCCTCTCTCCCTGGTTTGCCTCGTGAATCTTCTCAATAGTAACCGAGTGCTAGAAAAACCCATCTCTGGTGAAGCCTTTTTCGTGGAACTTTGTGTGTTTTATTCAGGTGACTGATGTGGCTAATTTAAGCACTTTGAAAAAACTTTCCAACAAAAACGGGTGGCGCCCTCTAGGTGCTGTTGTTATCGTGGTACGGGACAGAAAACTTTACACAAAACATCCAACACAGAGGGTGAGTTTGAAAAGGTGTATGCTTCAGCTCCTGCTTCATACTCTTGCCGCACAGATTGACAACAATAAACGGCGAAGTGTAGCGCAACGAAGACAGATGTCTAGCACAGTCATGGAACACTACTGCCCCGGCCACGTCCGCACGTGTTCGACAGAGTGCGCACCCTACTGGTGTGCATGCTGTACGGTACGGTGGTGCTGTACAAACCACGCGGTTGACATTTTGTTGGGTGGAAAATTTTCCCAAACGTTGTGCGTTGGTGGACACTCTAGACCATCTAGACTTAAGAAGTACGCTGCGTTGGACATCATGGCGAGCCTCGCGGTGTCGAAGAATGTAATAATCCCGATATCGGATGTTTTTTTTTCTCAAAACGTTAATCCTCGACAGCACCATAATTTTGTGCGCCATAAAGTGTGGCTTGGCACAGGGACAAACGTTGGTGGTGGTTCGGTGTGTATTGGTATCACGTTGCCGTAGCTGTACTTGGCTCGTGTTTTGCCACAACGCCCTGTTAGGGAAGAAGGTTAATACGTTTCCTTTACATTTCACTACCGAGTGGGAGTGATTATGTGCCGAACCTTTGGCGAAAACACACACACACATACAGGAAACCGAAACGGGATTAGACGCTTCGGTCGGTGTCTTCCTTGTTGGACACTTTTAGTGCTTCATTGACTCATGTACGTACGTACGTACGAAGAACAGTGCGGGAAAAAAGACCGGAAAAAGGTCACTGTGCGCTAACGTAACTCACTCACGGCACATCGTGCTGTGTGTCCAGGCGGTAGGTACACGGGAATGTGTTAACAAAATTCCGCTCCAAAAGTTCGCTCGGATAAGTCCGAATATATGTACATATCCAGATCCTATTATATGTGAACAGCACAGCAGTAGCCAATCCGAGATAAACGCACTGCGTTTGGTTGTCAAACGCAAAGACACCAGCACACCATGTGACATTTTGAGGGCGATCCTCTCTCGGCGACCCGATTTGAATGCGATGGTAAATTTGTAGATTAACATATCTGATTGGAATTCAGATGAGAGGGATTCATATTCGGGTTGTCCAGAACGTGAACAATGTTTGAGATGGACGGTAAGGATTACTGGAAGAAGATCCTGGGAGTCACAATGGTAGTGACATATAGATACGAAAGGTTTCCATATCAATCTCTTATCTCCAGCTCTTGTGCGTGAGATTTACAAAGCTATTTCAAAGCTCGGTTCCGGAGCATGGAGATTATATCATAAATATCTAGCCAGCCAGGCCAACCCAGCCTCTTAATTTCGGTGACGTAAGTGTTTGTAATGTAACGTAACGTAGTAGCGTGGCGGTAGAGTGGCTTATCGTTACCATTTGCCCTTTGCGCCGAAAAACGTTGGAAACGATAAATATAAAACGTGTGTGGAACACCATGTTTATTGCACCATAAATAGCATTAAGGAACTTCAGTGAAGCATTTTAATTGCCAACATGTTTCTTCGTTTGATATTACCATTGGTTTCCAATGCTACTATTTTCTCTTTGTTGTGTCTGTGTTGTGTTATAATCTTTAGATAGATGCTTTGCAAACAAATCGTATGATTTTACTTGTTTTGATTTTTGTTAGTAATCAATTTTTCGTCCCGTTCTTGTTTTCTCTTCACTTTTTCTTCTTTCCTTTCGTTTCTCTACTAATGAACTGTCTCCCTTTAGCAAGCGATACCAATGGATACAAAAGCACGTTTTTATCAGTCAGATCCTCGCTCCCAAACCGCTAAGCTTCAAACGCGAACAGATTATCCTTCAAAGGACACTTAAAGCAAACGTCTAGACACGCCAGTACAAAACAACTATCCTACTTAGTTTCTATAGTTGTGTTTGTTCCCCTCATTTCCAACCACCAGAAGTCTACTACATTCGCATTAACACGAATCCCTTACTGATCCTTTCCCTCACAAAATCCGCTATCTGAATCGGGTTTCCCGTCAGTCGGACGATCATTTTGGAGCCAGTTCGGAGTCGGGAGTGAGCCTAGGTTGAAGCATGGAATGGCTGCTGGCGAATCCGCAGATCAACAGCACCTTCGGTTCGCTGGGGACGTTCGAGGACGATGTGTACCACGTCAGCGAGGACTGTCTGGTAACGCTGGAGGAGATCATCTGTAAGCTGGCAGTGGAGGATGCGACCCTGCGAACATTTCGCCGGGCGATCGGGTTCGGTCAGAACGTAAAGAACGACATCGTACCACTGCTGGTGAACGCGAAGGATGTGAAGATTATCGACACGACCATTCGGTTGCTGGTGAATCTTACCGTGCCGGTAGAATGTTTACTGCCGGTCGATCTTGTGTCCAAATCGGAGATCGGTCGGCATACGATCTTCGAGCTAAACAAGCTGCTCATCACGAGCAAGGAAGCGTTCGTGGACTGGAAGACCACCAAGGCGGTGATCGACCACATGAAAGGTATTCTGGAACGGGACACGAAGCTTTCCATCCAGCAATGTGACAGCGTTAACAACTGTCTTTTGCTGCTCCGCAACATCCTGCACGTGCCGGAGATGGGCACGGGAGTTGGTTCGCACTCGGGTAGCTTCCCGACTGCAGGCCACAACACCTCCTTCCAGAACCAGATCATCTGGAACCTGTTCACGCAGAGCATCGACAAACTGCTCATCTACCTGATGTCCTGTCCACAGCGGGCGTACTGGGGCGTCACAATGGCGCAGCTGGTGGCGCTGATGTACAAGGATCAGCACATCAGCACCCTCCAGAAGCTGCTGAATCTGTGGTTCGAGTCGACGCTGTCGGAGAGTTCGGAAGACAACGAGAGTAACACGTCGCCGCCGAAGCAGTGCAGCGGAGACTCCAGTCCCATGCTCACGTCCGACCCGACGTCCGATTCGTCCGACAATGGTGAATGTCTACGCCGGGAACGGTCGGCCGTTCCCGGGCAGCAGCCATCGTTACTGCTGCACAAAGCGCAGCACCAAACGCAGAACTTTGAACCAGCCGGACTTATGAACGCTATTTGCATTTTAGGCAGTGGCAAAATGCCATCGTCCATGAGCAAGGAATGTTCGTCCGAGGCGCCGCAGGTCAACGCGCGCATGGTTGCAGACTTCCCGACCCAGATCATACTCTCGCGGGCGATCAAATCCCACCAGATGTACCACCAAACGCTGAAGGCGAACGCGACAACGGACAACGGCTGTATCCTGGGCGGGGCGACCTGCGGTGGTGGTGGTTGTGGTGGCGCGAGCGGTAAACCCTCCTGCAACGGATCTGGCGCGCACCATCATCATCAGCAGCAGCAGCAGCAGAACCTATGCGACCACCAGAAGACTTCCGATGTGCAGGAAGTCAGCCGAAACTTTGTATGTTCTTGTGCACAGTGCTGGGTTTATAATTTATTAACTTTATTTTTCAGACCAAAAAGTCTAAAGGTGGACCTTGCTCCAAGAGTCTCGAGTCGTCGTCGAGCAGCGGCAGCAGCTCGTCGGGCATTTTTTGCAAACAGTCCGCCGTTACATCGGTTAAAGAGCAAGCAATGAAAGAGTGCAATAAGTCGCTCAATGGACAACAAGCGTGTCAGCAGCAACAGCAGCAGCAACAACAGCAGCAACAGCTACAGTCACCTCCAAAGTCCCCCACATCGCAATCACAACAGCAGCAGCAGCAGCAGCAATCACAACAAACACAAAAACAGATACAAGTCTCGCTGTCGGAAAACTCCGACTGTGGCTATGGTACGCAGGGGGAGAAAGAGTCCATCTCCACCTCGAGCAACGAGGACGACAGTCCGCATCAGAAACCGATCCATCAGAAACCACCCTCCAACCAGAAGCAACGCTTCAATGCGGCAAACAAGCAGCGCAATCCTGTGTCCGTGCAGGAGAAGAAGGAACTGCGCCGCAAGAAGCTGGTAAAGCGGGGCAAGAGCAACATGTGAGTGTATAATAGCAAGCATTTCGGCTCGATTTCATTACCACATTTCTTGACACCTTCTTTTCATCTCCTTCCCGGCACTTGTGACCACACCCGTTAGCATCAACATGAAGGGTCTCATGCATCACGTCCCAACCGACGACGATATATCGCACATCCTGAAAGAGTTTACGGTTGACTTTCTGCTGAAAGGGTACGGCTATCTGGTGCACGAACTGCACACGCAATTACTGTCGGATCTGGTAAGTTCAACCAGGAGCAAAGGTTTAATTTGACGTGTGTCGGTGAATGCTTCCGGTGCGATTTAATATTCCCGGTTCTGGTTGAGTGCCCGAGTGCACTTACCGGGGCTCGAGTGTACCGCTTGACATTGAGCATGAATTGTAATTGCGAAGCATTAACTACGCTGTAATTGTGCTGCAGAATTGTGGACGTGGTGACAGAAAGAAATGCGATGAAATATTCATAAGTTGCTGTGTTTTGTGGCTACTGCTTTACAGGGTTTATCAGGTCAAAACACAAGTACACGACGTTAAGTAATACTTTTCACTTTAGATGTTAAATGGTCATGTGCGTTGATAAAAAACATCACACCACAAAATGGCGCAATTGTTTAATTCAAGTGTAAAGAGCTTTTAATTGAAACTCGCTGTAAGACTGGCAAGCAAATATGAACTTGTCTTAACTTCACAATTTAATAAAACGATGCTCTATTGTCCTCTTTTTGCCCATCGTCTCTAATCTCATTCGATGCTTAGCAAGTGCAAATCGACACATCGCACTTTTTCTGGCTGGTAACGTACTTCCTGAAGTTTGCCACCCAGCTCGAGCTGGACCTGGAGCACATCAACAGTGTCCTTTCGTTCGACATCATAAGCTACCTTACGTACGAGGGCGTCATGCTATGCGAGCAGCTGGAACAGCTTAGCAGAGCTACCGAAACAGACATAAAGCCCTGTTTGCGAAGGATTCATCTGGTGAGCACACGGACCGCATTTCCCACAGGAGTGGCACATACTTATTTTGGGTGCATTGTCCCCTTTTATCCATTGTCCCTTCGTTTGGTAGGTTGTAACGGCAATAAGAGAGTTTCTGCAAGCTCTTGATACGTACAAGAAGAGTACCCACCTGACAAAGGTAAGTAGCCTCGCTCCTGCCGCATCTAGGTGCCAATCATCTAGTTGGGTTTTATAATTTGTGTTTATAAATATCTTCCCTTGCTACGCACCGCCTGCCCCAATTGCAGGAGGACAAAGAAAAGCTTAAGCTGCTCCAGCTTCAGATAAGCGGTACGGAGGATTTAAGATGTCTGTTTGTGCTGCTGCTCCGATGCTACAATCCAAACATACAAAGCCGCCAGTATCTGCAGGACCTAATCGTGACGAACCACACGCTCCTGCTGCTGCTCGACGGTGTTCGGGAGCTGACAGCCGATGGCATCCCCGGAGACATGCTGGGCCACATCAAACAGTAAACGAAACACACACAAACAAACTAGCACAATTGAACCACAAATGGAAGGCCGTTTTCCGTTTTTGGGAGACATTTCCCGACTCTAACCGGCTTGGTTTGCTTCTTTCTTCCATCCTTTTTTGTGTACGCGGTTTTTTTTGTTTTCCGATTTGCTTGCAGATTTGCGACGGTGGAGATAATGCATCAGTACGGTTTGCTGCTGGAAGATTTCCGTGAGAATGGAGCATTCGTGAACGATTGCATCTTTACGATGATGCACCACGTCGGGGGGGATTTGGGACAGATCAATGTGTTGTTTCAGCCGAGCATACTGAAAACGTACTCCCAGATCTGGGAGACGGAGTATGAGCTGTGTGATGTAAGTTGAGCTGCTTGTGGTTTGTTTTTGTCCGCTTGTGATGCGTCAATCTATAACTTTTCGCCGATATCCAGGATTGGTCCGATTTGATCGAGTATGTCATCCACAAGTTCATCAACACACCCCAACCGGCTCCACTGACACTGTCCACAACGCTGCCGGATATTAGCACGCAGCTGCTATCGAGCAATCTGCTCGTTACCTGGACACAGGAGGAAAAGGACTCACTGCACTGGTACTACGTGCAGTGTCGTCAGAGCAACGTGTCCAAATCGGAGATCGGTCGGCATACGATCTTCGAGCTAAACAAGCTGCTCATCACGAGCAAGGAAGCGTTCGTGGACTGGAAGACCACCAAGGCGGTGATCGACCACATGAAAGGTATTCTGGAACGGGACACGAAGCTTTCCATCCAGCAATGTGACAGCGTTAACAACTGTCTTTTGCTGCTCCGCAACATCCTGCACGTGCCGGAGATGGGCACGGGAGTTGGTTCGCACTCGGGTAGCTTCCCGACTGCGGGCCACAACACCTCCTTCCAGAACCAGATCATCTGGAACCTGTTCACGCAGAGCATCGACAAACTGCTCATCTACCTGATGTCCTGTCCACAGCGGGCGTACTGGGGCGTCACAATGGCGCAGCTGGTGGCGCTGATGTACAAGGATCAGCACATCAGCACCCTCCAGAAGCTGCTGAATCTGTGGTTCGAGTCGACGCTGTCGGAGAGTTCGGAAGACAACGAGAGTAACACGTCGCCGCCGAAGCAGTGCAGCGGAGACTCCAGTCCCATGCTCACGTCCGACCCGACGTCCGATTCGTCCGACAATGGTGAATGTCTACGCCGGGAACGGTCGGCCGTTCCCGGGCAGCAGCCATCGTTACTGCTGCACAAAGCGCAGCACCAAACGCAGAACTTTGAACCAGCCGGACTTATGAACGCTATTTGCATTTTAGGCAGTGGCAAAATGCCATCGTCCATGAGCAAGGAATGTTCGTCCGAGGCGCCGCAGGTCAACGCGCGCATGGTTGCAGACTTCCCGACCCAGATCATACTCTCGCGGGCGATCAAATCCCACCAGATGTACCACCAAACGCTGAAGGCGAACGCGACAACGGACAACGGCTGTATCCTGGGCGGGGCGACCTGCGGTGGTGGTGGTTGTGGTGGCGCGAGCGGTAAACCCTCCTGCAACGGATCTGGCGCGCACCATCATCATCAGCAGCAGCAGCAGCAGAACCTATGCGACCACCAGAAGACTTCCGATGTGCAGGAAGTCAGCCGAAACTTTGTATGTTCTTGTGCACAGTGCTGGGTTTATAATTTATTAACTTTATTTTTCAGACCAAAAAGTCTAAAGGTGGACCTTGCTCCAAGAGTCTCGAGTCGTCGTCGAGCAGCGGCAGCAGCTCGTCGGGCATTTTTTGCAAACAGTCCGCCGTTACATCGGTTAAAGAGCAAGCAATGAAAGAGTGCAATAAGTCGCTCAATGGACAACAAGCGTGTCAGCAGCAACAGCAGCAGCAACAACAGCAGCAACAGCTACAGTCACCTCCAAAGTCCCCCACATCGCAATCACAACAGCAGCAGCAGCAGCAGCAGCAATCACAACAAACACAAAAACAGATACAAGTCTCGCTGTCGGAAAACTCCGACTGTGGCTATGGTACGCAGGTGGAGAAAGAGTCCATCTCCACCTCGAGCAACGAGGACGACAGTCCGCATCAGAAACCGATCCATCAGAAACCACCCTCCAACCAGAAGCAACGCTTCAATGCGGCAAACAAGCAGCGCAATCCTGTGTCCGTGCAGGAGAAGAAGGAACTGCGCCGCAAGAAGCTGGTAAAGCGGGGCAAGAGCAACATGTGAGTGTATAATAGCAAGCATTTCGGCTCGATTTCATTACCACATTTCTTGACACCTTCTTTTCATCTCCTTCCCGGCACTTGTGACCACACCCGTTAGCATCAACATGAAGGGTCTCATGCATCACGTCCCAACCGACGACGATATATCGCACATCCTGAAAGAGTTTACGGTTGACTTTCTGCTGAAAGGGTACGGCTATCTGGTGCACGAACTGCACACGCAATTACTGTCGGATCTGGTAAGTTCCACCAGGAGCAAAGGTTTAATTTGACGTGTGTCGGTGAATGCTTCCGGTGCGATTTAATATTCCCGGTTCTGGTTGAGTGCCCGAGTGCACTTACCGG
>LULA01016797.1:0-18536 GCA_002091835.1 Anopheles maculatus | reverse complement strand
AAAAAAAACCTCTGCTCAAAACAAAACGATTCTCAGCCTCAAGGCTTTGCGTGTAAGACACTTTTGCTTTCATTCAACACTTGCTTGCTCTAGAAGGAAACCTCCCTTTTTGAGAAGGAAAGCAGAAAGAAAACTCACTCGTAACCGGCCCTGTACAGTGTGCGCTCCGGCCCAACTGCAGAAGGATGGATATTTGAAAATATTTTGACAAAACTTAATTTAGCCGGTTTTCACAATATTTATTTATATCGTTTTACATGACAAATTGCTCATCGTTCGCTGGAGCGTGGTAGAGTTATGCGAAGGTTTTCGGGGAAACACGGGCAAATCGCGCGGTTGGAAAATGGCTTTCTTGGTGTTGAAGTTACGCGAATCGTGTTGTTTTTTTTCGCTGGAAAATGCTGGCTGTCTGACACTGGCATGAAAATGGGTTATCATTTTGTGTTCTCTTTCTTCCTGGGTGAACGTCTCTTTCTTGCGCAAGTGCTCAGTTACAGGGAAATTTGAGAGGAAGGAAAACGTAGAAATTTCAAGCGCTGGTGTTTGTTTCCAGGAACAGCCAGAGCGATCGGAGAAAATCTTGTCATAATCTGCTGACAACTTTGTTCCAAATTCGTGAAAGATGGTTAGATTGCTGTGCGGAAGGCCCTGTCGGGTATGTTGTGTATGTTTTTGGGAAGAGTTTCATCTGGCAGTAGTAAAAGCGGAAGTGGTCGAAACGGGAAGCGGTTAGCTGGTAAACTGTGTTTGTCTGTTGAACGTTAACCCGTTGAGCGTGGAAGCGATGAAGGGACACGGGATGGAGCGCAGACAAGATAAACGGAAACTGTTGAACGTACGATTGCATGTAGTGGGAATTGAAATATTAAAGAGACGATTTGCTTAAAGTGAAGCTTGTAGTAGTAAAAGTTTGTGGGTTAAGTCTGTAACTAAGTTAGAAAGCCTTTCTAAAAAAGAACGATGAAAAATAAATAAATTTATCAAAATAGAATTCAGCGAAATAAGAATCTGTAAAGTGGCTAATAAAGTATACATTTAAATACTAAATAGAATAATGTTTTTTTGACTCCCTATATTTAATATGGCGTTCTATTGCTTAGTCATAGTTTCTGCCAAAGCCAGTTATAAAGTCATAAATTTCACATAGATGTTGCCCTCAAAGAAATAGTAGTTTGTGTTCGTCACATGATAATTGTAGACAAGAATAATCCATCCTAGGTTTATACTTAAAATGTTAATTAATACTCTCCTCAAACTTCGCCTTAATTAGGATTAAGATGTAGGTAGATTAAGAAATCAAAGAGGTGAAGAGAGTAGTTTATGTGATGTATAGAGCAAAGGAAAAGACCATGTTGCGCATGGCGAGATTCATCGGCGAGTATAGGGCGCTAAAGCAAATAGTTTGGACGTGAGATTCACTCTTCACCCCTATGTCTCTAAATTGAAGAGTTGATACCGATGATGGTTGTAGGGAATATTTATTGTTAGTCCAAAAAATTTCCTAAATAACATTCTGGTACAGGCTTTTATGGATTCTAGCGATGGCATATTCCAAGATAAATCTTGCAAGAGAAATGTTTGGTCATTAAAATAATACGTCAGTTGCTTTAAAAGTTCTAGACATTTGAATACCCTGAACACTATCAAATCTATATGTAGTATGGGGCACATAGTAATGTCATTTTATTGCTTAAAATGGTGGGCCATCTTAAAGTCATGAGAATTAAATTGAACTGGAGATGATGACCGACTGTACACAGTGAGTGGCTGAAAAATGTTTGAATGTATTCAATTTTACTGGAAGCATTAATCGATCAACTTATCTTGCGTCTTGTTTACAGAATTTTTGAAAAAGATCCTCCAGTAATAATTTGAACATGTTTATATATTCGATCGAATGTGCGTCCATAATTAGAGACTTGTTTTAAAGAGCTCTGTCAGTAATGAACTACTGAGAGATTGTCTAAAATAGCTCATTTTGTATAGAATCTTCCTCGTCGTAAGGTCGAATAATCTGGTGCTGGTGCAATAGGTAGAGAACGATTAAGCTACTATGTCCTCGGTTTTCCTCAACTGCTTAGGGTGAATATTTGCGTCTAGTAAAGATCTGGCTCTCATTCGACGCTTAGGCTTTTCTCCAGATGCGAGAAAATGTTAAAAAAAACTCGGAGCTACTGTAATTGATTGTCAGGACATGCTGACCTGATTTCCAACTTCTTCGCACAAGGATGAAACTTAATGTGCAAACATATCATATTGGATTGTTTTACTGAACTGGCCAGTCAATTGATAGACATTACCCTTATTTATTTGAAACGGCCTGTTCGTATTGCTTATCTAAAAGTACAAAACTAAATACAGTTTTGAGAATTTCTCTTCCGAACCGAGATAGTAAATTTAAAAGAAACAGAATTAAACAAAAAGTCCTCAAAAATTACTTAAACCTTCACATTGGATTTTTCCATCACTCAATGTAAAACTATAAAAGAAATCTACAATGACATCCTTACAGTTGGTCATCATTACGATAGAACTAGCAAAAAAACAAAAAAGGTAGGTGTAGCCTGCTAGAAGTTTAAGCGAATGGGACGGTGAATTGTGTCCCACGTCACGTGTTCCATCCATAATGGGAAAGGTTAAAAAATGCGTCGAATATAACAAAAATAAAAACCACCGAGACAGACAAAAAAACCAACACAAAAATCCAACACGCAGACATGTTTTCCCGCCTAACTTTGTTTAAACTGTTTGAGCCTGTCGTCTAGCCCGCACTCTTCTAACGCTCGCCGAAAACATTCGCCGGTGAGATATCGACTGTGTTGTGCTGTGTATGGTGGGACTTGGGGTGTGCCTTTGGGGAAAAAGATTTTCAGTGCCATCGTTCGGTTCGGTGCGCATCCCGCTGACAAAACCTTGCCCGGGAGGAAGAGTTTATCAACGATAACAATCTTAATGGGATGTGTATATTTTAACATAATTTGCAACATATGTTGACGAGGTTCAGGTTGAAGTTGTTTCGTTTCCGTTGTTGATGTTGTTTTTTTTTCTCGCTCTACAAACCTTTCTTTCATGGAGTAGGGCACGTACGGCGAGTCAACAAAAAAACACCGGGAGTTCTCAGTTCACCGCACATACTGAGGTTTTGTGTTTTTTTTTACAGCAAACGGTTTTTCCCCCCTTTTCTTTTACATGTTTTGGAGGGCGGATTGACTGGTTCCTTTTCTGGTTAGCAGCCGGTGTAGCGCTGAAAGTTTCTTATTTCGGGGACAAATTAAAGTCGATTGTTCCTGGATTTTGTGCCGAGCGACTTGTTCGCAGCCAGCTGACGCCTAATCGTGACCGTGGTTGTTGTTGAGCGGGGGAACTTGGTCGTCGGTACAGGGTAGAATCCCTGAAAGGAATGTCGATTAAGGTAATGAACTTTTTGTTGTTTTGCTCTTTGGTGTTGGGGAAAGCTGTGTTGTTCGGTACGCGTTCGTTTATGATGTGCCGGAAGTGTCAATGATCGCTTGTTGGGGTTTAGATTTATCGTCCTTGATGGTTTGGTGCTAGTGAGTGTCAGAAAAAAGCGAATATGTTTGCTGTAGTTGGGTGGTCTGGTTAATCCCAATCGAAAACAGGTTTAGTTTGAGATTTACGGGCTTTGTGTGTACGTTTAATAATGATTTACTTCAGGACATTTTTAAAGCATTTACTTCATTCAATAGGTTGCGATATTACAAGGGGTTTTAAAGCCTTTCATATATTAAACACTTAGAACAAAGTTGTTTTCGTACAAGCGTTGACTATTATTTTCAATAATACTTTTCCCTGGCATTTCACACAATCGGCGCTACGGGGAATTAATGTCGGAAAGCTCTGGCTTCAAGCATACCAAGTTACACCACGATCGGAGCTGGGAATTTCAAATAGGAATTCACTACGGGACCAGTCGATATGGAAGATGTCTATGTAAGTTCATTATCTGAGTCAAGAGAATTGTGTTCTGTGTTCGTATTTACTGGTATTTACTGTGTAAAGAGAATTGAGTTTCGTGTCCGTATTAACTAGTGTTGTAATCTGTCAACGAATTGGTGATGTAAATAATCACATTTACCAATTTAAATTTCCTGGGTAGAATTGAAGCCTGAATGTTTTGAAAATTTAATAAAGTTGCATAGCTTTAAACGACTTCAAGAACGATGCAAATCCAACATAAAACAAAAACATTAGAACAATTGTTTGTTGCTCCTGCTTCCCTCGAACAGATCGGCGCCATTCCCGGTTATGAAAAGATTGCAATATTTGGTGTATTCACTCGAGCGTACCGAACAAACCAGTGTTGCGATTTATTTATTCACTATCGTTACACGTACCCCCGACCCCGTCATTGGCACGTTGTCCGTTTGCAAGAATTGATATCATAGGGTCACTGGCTCGACAAATTGGTGTACCAATACGATGCCATCGCACGACAGTAGTTTAGTGAAACATATGGTATGTTCCCGAGAATTGTATACCAAACGCCTCCGGCAAGTATTCCGTCCACAGGTAGATGGAAAAGGATGTTGCTGAGATTTGATGCTGGCCCCTGTGTGTACCATGGTCCGTTCCGTTGTTATAAGCTTTGGGAACAAGTGGGATCACCCCGAGCACCAGCTATCGACAGGAGGATGGATGTTACGGATAGAAAAAAACACACACACACACACTGTTGTTATGGATCCTATCCAGGATTTGTACGTTGGCAAATCTATCGTGGTTCTAATACGCTGCAAAGACTGAAACACCGTCCGATGTGTATCTTTGCACACTGGACCCGGTTGCTGCTGGTGGATAAATCAATGACCAATGTCGATTGAACCTTGGTATTTGTTCACCGGTCCGGTTCCCTTAGCAACGGGGAGGAAAGAAGGAAAACCTGTAAAAAAAATACACAGTATACACAGAATCCGCACAACGACAAATGGTCGCGACATGATGTGAAGTGTGTTAATTGAGTTTTATCCAACTCCATACGCGGCACTTTGCACCCGGCTCTGTGCAGAAAAATCTGTTGCGTTCACGAATATCAAGGATACAAAAAAAACGAACGCCACGAGATGCTCACTGATTTTGGGTGAGTTTTTGTGTGATTTTATCGTGTTTTAGCACCATCATCCATCGTGCTGATGCAGCGAGAATGGATGGGAGCTTTTTTTTTTTGTTTCGTTGTTGTGTGTTATTTTTACCCACTGTTTATTCGTGTTTGTTAGATAGTTTTGTTCTCTTTTCTTTTCATTTGCGGTTGTCAAAGCGGTACAATCTAATTCTTGTAGTGTGAATGTAGTGCTTTCTGTGGTGTCATCATGTTCATTACGAAGATTGTTTGGTAGGGGCACCATCACACGCGGATTGATAAAAGTTAATTAGAGTTTGTGATTTGAGTAATAATTGAATAGAGAAATTGATGTTTCAAATAAATGTGGTAAATTAGCAGCAACGAAGTTGTTTGAAATTCGTAAGGAATATCTGCAACGTGCAACGTTAAATATTAATTTTTAAAAACACTTTAAAATCCTATAAACTAATAACTAATACAAAATAGCCTCGTCGATAGTACAAGTGTTTTTTTACAATTAATGAGCAACGCAACATAGACATAGATGGACAAAAATGAGCATTTAGTTATGCTTAATTTTTTTAGTCTGTCACTGACAAACGGGATTCAAACACCTCGCTTGCTGCATTGAAGATTTGGCACAATTACGACACTGGAGCGTTCTTGTAGATACATACAAAAACAACGATGAGAGTAGCGCTGGTCAATCAATGGTGCCATTAAAGAGCCAGCGTGCCAGCGGTGAATGCAAGTCTGGCAAGTTGCATACTGTAAAGAAGCGTAGCCTGGTGACCCAGAAGCAAGCATCTGAAGTTGCACTCCAGTGTATGATCATAAGCACGGAGAGCGCAGCGCGTAGCCCTACGTTGGATAGATTCGAGTCGCACCAAGGCTCTTGTTGAAGGAGGCCACCGCAAGACCCTGAAGTACTCCAAAAGGAAACTAGCTCAGCGATTCTGATGATTCCTGTTGTGTGGTTGCGGGGATGATGCCACTCCATATTCCCATCGCGGATGACACTCGGTGAACATCCGAAGTCGAGACACTGGCTGTAATTATCGAACGGCCAGAATGGCCGAAAGGATGGTCTCACTTTATCAGTGACAGCAGGATGCCGAGACACTGGCTGCAATTATCGAACGGCTAGAGTGGCCGAAAGGATGATCTCACTTCATCAGTGGCAGCAGGAATGGCAAGAGTCTGTTCATGGCGCTTGGACTCGTCAGCTTATCCCAGAAGTGACGTTACTTTGGTGAAGTTGAATTCTTCACAACACAATTGATGACAGGGCACGGCTTCTTCCAAGAAAACCTTGAGCCTTGAGGTTAAGCAGTGTCTGGAGAGACACCAGAGCACGTGATGTTTGAGTGTCATCGCTTCATTACCTGAGACGTCATATGAATCGTCAGGTATAAAAAAGAAGTGACAGTGGGGAACATCATCCCCATGATGTGATCCAGCCAAAACATCTGGCACGCTATAACAGAGACCATCAGAGTGATCCTTATCCGCCTACAACAGCGACGTATTCGCATCGAAAGAGGTACGAGTGAGACCGGTCCAGAGGCTCAGCTAGATGTCAGCCGGGAGAACCATGTCATTAATGGTGATCCCGGTTTCATACTGTAGCGGTGGCTATGATCTCCGTGGAAGACCAGGCTACCGCGACAGGTAGTAGATAACCGTTGGAAACTGGAAGAGTCTCATTAGCTTTTCGGTGACCAACGGTGATCGTGAAGCCCGACAACCCTCACCAAGTTGTGCGCGACTCCGTGACGAGTTGCCCATGGCAAAAATCGTCTATACCATTCATTTCCAATGTTATACTCCCGTTGGTGATCTGGGAATGCTTGGTGAAAGGCTCGAGGTGGTTTTAGTTGGTACGAATCCGGCAGTACCCAATCGGTTTTCTCATGGGTCTCTATGAAGTTCTCCTCTTCTTCTTCTTCTTCTTCTTTCTTGGCCTAACAACCTCTTGGTCATGCCTGCCATTTCTGGCTTACTAGACTTATTGTTACCGCAAAGTTGGATAGTCAGTCCTCACTATGGGCGAACGGCCCAGATGAGACTTGAACCCCGATCCTGTCGTGTAAAGATCGGCGTCGCTGTTGCAGTACCACCGGGCCGCCCCCTCCTGAAGTTCTCCTCCTTGGAGATAAAAAAACACAGGTCACGTTAATAACTAGTCCTACTCATTAAAAGAAATGAAGCCTGTTGATGAAGATGTTCTTATGGCGTATGAAGGACAGATTTTAACGTCATTCGCATATAGGAGGAAGTTAGCACCAAGCAGCACCGTGGCCAAGACATTGAGGTACAACGTTAACAATAAAAACCCGAGATTGCAGGTCTGAAGAATACCGGTCGATGCTCGGAATGTTCTCGACAAGTGTGGTTCACCGAGTACGATCGAATGAACAGGCACAACATCAAACATATTATCAGGAGTCGTGGCATTCCTTGCCTGTTAAACTTGGCGACACACTATCGAACGCTGATTTAATATTGGGGTAAATTGTATCAATCTGGAGGTCAACATCCAGGGATTTGTGACAATAGCTCAGAACCAGATCGAATACTTTGATAGATGCACAGAGAGAAGCTTTGTCACGATAATAGACAGCCTGGTTTTTTGAGGCATTTTGAGCATTTTTGAAAAGCTGCACTTGAACCACATCTCATCATTGGAGTATTAAAAACTCGCTATCTATGTCTAGCAAGATCTCGCCCAACTTAAATGTCCTGGGAAATTAGATGACGATAGTAAATAGAATTTAAATTTAACCTCGGTCAAATGTGACACCAGTATAGCACCGGCCACCGGCACCAACAATCGGGTGGCCGAGTTTGTTGCCAATTAGTTGTGCAATTCAGGAATTCGCAAAGTTACACTTACAACCCTAGTGTTTTGGCGGCAGTTTTTGCACGCGTCCCGTACCTTAAGATGCGATAGTTCCAGGTGACGCTTTTGCTGTACCGCAGGATTTAGAAGTTTTGGCACACGTGTTCCGCACACTTAAACGAGTCTCCGGTCACGATCGATGGTGGTTGTGTCCCCGGTGCCCACCAAATAAGAAACTTCAAGCATTGGTATGTGCCGAGCTCGTTTGCTGTAGTTGGGTGCCATGTTTGTTTTGCTACAGCACACGGCACACAAATACAAACCATCGCATTTAGCAGGGAACGCTTGCCGACGGAATCGATAAATGTAATGTTCGGGCTGTAATCCCAAACTTTCCACTCATTGTCGTCCCGATACGGTGGAACACGACAGGAGGGACAAAATCCTGCCCTAATACTTTAATCTTTCATTGTTTCGACCTAAAGACAACGGTACGCCTGGGATAGCTACCATTTTTTTTTGTCGGAAGATTGCATTTTACCGTTTGTTCGTTAGTGTTTTTTGGGTTTGTGGGTACGATAGTTGCACCGGTGATACCAATAGCCTAAGCCTGACCGATAGTGGCCTAACATCTCGGGTTCAGATTTGGTCTAAATCGGGTGAATCCGCAACAGTTCTGGATGTGCTAGGCATTGCGATAGTCTCGTGAACCGACGATTGAACTTTCTTTTCAACCCGTTCTTCCTGGCTCGTACGTTGGTGGCGTTTGTCCGAAGGTTGAAGGTTGATCTTCGAACCATATCTGGAACGCCTTTGAGCTGCTTTGTATGGGTATGGAAGGCGAGAAGGCGTTTTCCAGCTCATGCATGCACGTCTGCAGGCGTTTCGGTGTGCGAGGTTTAGTTTCCATTTGCTTTGGCCGCTAATCGTAAGTCGAAATCTAAACCATCCGAGAATGGATGAATCCGTACGAGATACGCTGTCTTCCATCTTGGGTTCGGAGCGTGTGTGGTAAAATTTTCCAGTCGTACAAACCTCACGAATTGCGCTTGGTCGGTGTACATTTGTTGTGCGATTTCGTAAATACAGCTGTACGTGACTGCATCGTTCGTGTTGTGAAACAATAGTTGTTTAGTAAAAAGAGCTTAAAAGGAATATCTGCCTTTTACGAGTCGTATTTAAAGTTTTATTTAGACAATTATACCAAAATTTCCTGATAAATCGAATAAGTTTGAAGATCAATGCGTCACAGTAAAATAAATGATAGAAACACTGAATACATTGAAATGAAGTAGTATACAGATGATCGAAAGGGAATAAAATACCAAAAACAGTAAAAAAGTGATAAGAATAATTTATAAAGAAATTAAAACATATAAATAAATTTAATCTTTTTATTCTAAATAGCAATAAAGAAACATAACAATAAAGGCATGATAAAAATACAATTTCTTTTCCTAGTGAAAATAGAATGTAAAACAAAATTGTTAAACTATGTCTTGAGTCATTTATACATTTTATTTTGGTGTTTAATTTTTAAATTCATTTTCTTGTATGTATATTTATTATGTTCAATCATCAAAATAATGAGCACGAGCTTTACCAATAAGTATGGCCAGTTCATTGTTATATTACCCTTTGTTTTCCCTAGTTTTACTCACAACAATTCGCTCGAACAGTTTAAGCTCACTTTTCCTTGATTTAACCAATCCAACCCGGGAACTGTGTCCAGCTCCAGGAGGTTTTTACGAATTTTCCCAGGATTTGTTTGTCGTGTTCGCTTTGCACACTAGTCGTACTAGTTTTAAGCTTCAAGCAAGAAAGAAAGACCCCCCATTTCCTTGTGCAGTATTGTGTTTGCAAAATTGAAACGATTTGTGTAGCTGTTCGATTCTGCGAACAAATCCTTGTTGAGGATTTTGTTTTCGGCCACAGGGTACACCTTCGGAGGCACCAACCGGTTGCGACGTTTGTTTTACTCCCGTTCTGCTAAGGTAAACAAGCACACTGCACGCAACAACCGATAGGCTATACTGTGAAACGGAAATTCGATGTTTAGCAGTACCAACGGAATAGGAGGGATCTGTTTGCTTGCGATGGAGGCGCCTGGTACCGGTAGAAGTTGAGCGCAGCCGGATTTGTATCCGACAAACGGGGGATGCAATTGAGAAACAATTCTTTCCTGTTCGAGCTTAACCTACGAGCACTGTTCAACGAGATGATTAATGTGAACCGTGGTACAGAGCGAGGATGACTATATCGTTTTTTTTTGCGAATCGAGGATTAGTCCAGCTTCCAGAGATCGTTGGCTGCCGGAAGAAGCGAAACTGCCACTGCCACACACAAACCAGG
Source organism: Anopheles maculatus (assembly GCA_002091835.1). Classification (NCBI taxonomy): domain Eukaryota; kingdom Metazoa; phylum Arthropoda; class Insecta; order Diptera; family Culicidae; genus Anopheles; species Anopheles maculatus. The sequence continues at coordinate 8,262 of LULA01016797.1, read as the reverse complement.
ATTAAGATGTGATAAATTAAACCGAAAGCTAAGGTTCTGGGCGAAACCCGAGCCAAAATGGCTATTAATTTGGTTCCGTAATATGTTGCGACTTGTGCATTGTTTTGTAGCAAGATGGTCGAATGTGCAACACCGTCCGCCCGTGGGTGTGTGTAATTATATCAACCAGATTCATGGCTTGAGTCGGATTTTATAGAAATAAATACATTTTCGCTCACCATCTCCAACCATGGTTGAGCTGCATCGGAATGGTTTCGCGTGGCTGTATTTATTTAGCCACTAGAAGCCTTTCCATCGCGATGCATCCCGCCGCAAAACCCGGATGCAACCGAGCACATCCTGTGCGGTAATAGATTATTTTGAAAACTTTTCCCCCGTTTCGCACGGGTCTGCTTGAATTGGTGGATTGGTGTGTATGGGTGTAATAAAAATTGGCAACACTAGGAGCGTCGGCATACCCAATTCTTTTAGCTTTCTCCACATTTAGCTAACTGCATCCTGGGAAGCGCTTGATTATGTAGCTTTCTTCATTTCCCGACACTAGCCAGTGCTGCTACTGCACCATACCCATACTCCAACCGATCGCAAAAACCCCGCTGCTGAAAAGGGTGGGCTTGGAAAGTTTTTCAGCGTCAATTTTCTAAGTAATTCAATTTAAACTTTTCTCTTAAAAATATTTAAGACACGAGTAGACGGGTCGGCGCGGCGTGTACGTGCTGGTGGCTGGTGTATAAGATGCTTCTCGAAACGGCACGGTGCATCTAAATGGGACGGGCACGGAAAACCACGTAAAAACCAGCGCGAAAAAGATAGAATTACCACTCACGAACTGTTGTGCCAGTGTGTGGGTGCATTCCGTTCCAGGCTGGTGCATTCCGTCGTTCATTTTGATGCCGAAATGGGTAATCGCAAAAGGGAAGGACTGGAGAAAAAAAAAACAGCTAGCACATTATAGCCAGGTTCTTCTTTGGTGCGAGTGTTTTCTGTTCGTTTGTGCCTTCGGTTCCTTTTTCCTTTCAACACCAAATGCCAATTTTCTATCTCGAAGTAGTCTGGTCTGGTTTGGAAATAGGAGTTGTGAAAAAAATGGAACTCAATACTTTGAACCCCGACTTTAGAAGATACCTTTTCCGGCAGTCTAAAATCTGCATGCACCTGTACCATTAGTACAGAACCTATAGAGTAACCCTATCCTGGTGGAGTCTCGCAGAACCGAATCTTTCGATAATTAAATATTTCTTTGCAGTATATTATGTTTTTCCCCAACGGCTGGGGAACTTGGGAGTTGAGAAATTTCGAGAGTTTACTACTCATGGCAATGCAAATTCAACACACCGTCACCGGTTCTGCCGCACGATGTGGGCTCGATAATGAAAAGGGATAAGTTTTCTCATAAAATTTTAACAACACCGTCGGGACCAACCCCGGGAACTGGTTGAGGGTGGAGACGAAAGCGTGGGACAAGGGTGAGGTGAATAAATTGAGTTGGTGCTGTTTTGGTTTTCGGCTATGCTCGAATGTTTAATTGGTTTGTGACAGTTACTGCTTCGATCGGTGGAATCGGTTGAAGTAATAAATTAAAAGCGTAGGAAGAAAGTTATTTAAGTAAGTTGCAAAATGGATCGCCTATATGTGCTGCAAGAGAGCATTACATTTATAAAAGAACACTCCTTTTTAAAATATTGCGTTGGGGTCTTGGAAGAAATGAATTAAAAAAAACTCTAGTAATTTAGAAAACGAAAAAACAATTGCATGCATTTTTATGACTTTTTTTACATTTAAGCAACAATGACTACAATTTTATCATATAGAGTCCAGCTAAATCTTCTTATTCTTCTTCTTTTTGACTCATGTTTTGATCTGCTAAGTTATGCAGACCATCTAAAGGTTTACTAGACGTACCACGTAGTTGAATGTTCAGTCCATTACAGGAGATCGTCTGGAAAGGATTGTTTATACGCTTTTATTTATACGTAGGAAAAATCTCTATTATCTGTTCTGTAGATAAAGCAGTCTAAATCTACCTTCTTTGAACCTCCGATCATCTAAAAAGTTAAGTCAAATTATTTCAGATCCTGATACTGACACGTGAGAGGTCCGTGCACGATCGACTGGATTTCGACTTCGAGAGGTCTGATCCGGCCATTTCTGGCTTCCTTCATTTAATAATAACCGATAACTGCATAATTAATCCTCCGGGGAGAAGATTCTTTTAAGATTCTGACGGGATTTCATACCCGTTCCTGCATGTGAAGACCGGCGTCGCTACCACCATAACATCCGGACGGCTCCGGAGTATGCGTATAAAGAAAGGGAAAATAGGATAGGACTACCAAATCTTATAATAATACAACAGTGATCTTATGCTACCAATATTAAAAAAAAACCCGCATCGTTTTTAATCTGTAACATAATTGATGACCTGGAGACCTATCGAATCATTTTCAAGATTATATTTTTTTTTAAATTGCCAAACTATTAGAGTACAACAAAGTAAGATCAATCTTATGATTTTAATATTAAAATTTTCGTTTTTATTAAATTGGACAACTCTTTCTCACACATTTAAACTTCAATTTTGGAATGATTATACCTAATAAATTGGGGCAGCCCGTTGGCAGATGCGATAGCGGCGCCGGTCTTCACACGGCAGGACCGGGGTTCAAGTCTCATCTGGGCAGTTCCCCCATAGTAAGGACTGACTATCCAACTATGCGGTAAAAATAAGTCTAGTAAGCCAGAAATGGCAGGCATGACCTTAAGAGGTCGTTAGTCCATGAAAGAAGAAGATACCTAATAAAGCTGTGCTAGCCTCACACGGTAGACCTCTTGAGGAATCAAAGTGTCAAGTCAAGTCAGTCATCAAGTCACACGTTAGACCTCTTGAGGAATCAACATATTAAAAACGAGGTGCTCCTATCATTTTGTTGGTCAATATAGTTTTGTTATGGACTTTCAAAAGAAAAACGAAATGTAGCTGAAATAATATCGCAAGTTGATATAATAAAACCTGTAAGTTATAGATTAATATTAAAAGCACATTTTCGAAAATGATTAAATCATAAACGGTTCTCTGGCTTCCCTTTCATGTGCAATTAAAACGGATTGTAAATGTTCCACGTTTTACATGAGACCACTTTCCGATTACAGGTGTCTCTGAGGCCGACCGGTTTGTGCCATGGAAACTTCCTTCTCAGAATAAAATCCCATTATTTAACGGAACATTGATATGTTGCCTCGCCAGTGCACGGATACGCATACACCATCCCTCATGCCCTGCTCTTGCCCTCCCAGCCGCATTGCGTGGTCAAATTGCAAAGGATTGTGGTTTGCGTGTCTGCAAACATCTAGCCACACCGTGCCGCACGACGATTGTGGAAAACCCGGCTAGCCTCCTTACCGTGCGCAGCGAGAGAAGAAGTTTCAGTTTTTCAGTGCTTATAGCGTTCGCACCGCTGCCCCTGTTGCTCTTTTACGAGCGCCCATCTCGACGATCACGCAAGCATCGCAAACCGTTCGCTTGGAAATGGGAGCTTAATGCATATTAGACGCCAAAGTTTTTCACACCTTCGCACACCAGACCGTCTCTCATCGAGCAGTTTTCAAATGAAACGAAAGCAAAACAAATTCCCTACCCCGCCTCGGTGCGCTTCTCCAGGCATGGCGTATGATATGCACGGAGAGCCCTACACCGCCTCGGTGCGCTTCTCCAGGCATGGCGTATGATATGCACGGAGAGCGTGGTGATGTTGGGTTGGGAAGTTGAAGAAAAGCATAAACATTTGCCAAACGTGCCACAGCACACTTGCGTGCGGAGTGAAAAATCATACCGTACTCTGTGACCAAATCTGGTTGCACCGTTTTTGGGCAGGCGATATCCCGCCAGCGTCAACGTCTCTTCGGCCTTTTCCCTCCGTAGCTTATCATCTAGCTAAGGTTGCTCTCTGCCGACGAAGTGGCAAACAAATATCGAGGAGAAAGTTGTCGGTAATTGAGTGCGAAAATTCCTCCAAACAGTATGTTTATTTGTCTTGCGCTATGTGTCTATGTGTGCGGTGTAGTCGTCTTCTGGCTAGGAAAAATAAAGCCTCAGCATGGATGTGTGTTCCCCGTGTGTAAGGGGTTGAAGAGCTTTTGGCCGGGAATTCGTTTGCACGGGAACGTTTCCGGTAGAAAGTTTTCGGCAACTTGTATCGATTGCATGTCTAACGTGTGGGTACATTTTGCTGGGAAAGCGGACGCATCCGCATAAGGATGTGAAAGGCTTTGTGTCTTCGTTTTCCCCTTCCGGTCCACAAGGAGATGTGGAGGGCACTTCTTGGGACGGGAATACCCGGCATCTGATTGCAATTCTCGTCACGACCGGTTCGGCTTTGCAATGGAGCCTATTTGCGTGTTGGAAGGGATTTGATTCCGCGCTGAACCGAGCGTTAGATACCCACACACACATGGATAGGAGAAAAGTGGTAAAACAAATCGTTCGAGTGCGGTAGGTATTTGCTTAATGCTGTACTTACGATAAGTGGCTTAAGAGCGTGTTAAGATGTCCGAAAGTATTAAGAAAAGGATAAATAACAGAGCTGAGTTATCATTTTTTTACTGAATAAATTAGAAGATAGGCCGTGATATTATAAATTAAATAAATAAATTAGGAGATTTTGATTAGCACAATCTTATGCTAACAATTTAAAAAGATGTAAGGCATGAATAGAGTCGAGGAAGACCCGATGTGAGATGAGGTGACGGTGTTCATACGTCCACCAGAACAGTCGGAATATTGGATTGAGTGAGTGTTATCGAAGGTTGTTGGAGTGACCGCCTACAGGTTGTACTTGATTCACTTTAAAGCACAAATCAATTTGAGGAATAAAAACTGAAATATATAATGCAGGTCTAAACGCGACTGGAAATCGAATCCCATTCAGTCTCTGTGGGATGATTTGTGAGATAATAAGGTTAATTTCATGCATCAATATTTGAACTAAGACGAAGGAATTTAACCGGAGAATGTAGATACATGCACTCATACTACTTGACTCTATGGAATTGACAATTACAAGTTAGGATTAGGACAAGGTAGAGTGAACGGATGAACTTATATGGAATTGTGAAATGAATTCGGACAAATGAACTACATACTGAACGACGCGTAGATTGCACGGCTTTCTAGCTTACATTTTCGATATCACACTCCAGTATTTTCGGGAGAATTTTCACGGGAGAGTTTCTCACAGTCTTGTTCATCCGTAGTGAGGTCGGAGTATCGTTAAGCCTAGTAAGCCATAAGATGGATGACCATAAGATGTTTCGTCCTGCACGGTGCCTTGTCGATAGTCCTTGTCCACAAAGATCGATCGTTGGTTTTCCAGTAGTAACGACCTCGAAGTATCTATTGCCAAATGTGTGTCAATGATATTCTATAGAACATCTCATACTAGATGCTACGTTGCAATATGGAATTATATAGATTTTATAGATATTTATCAGCACAACTGTGCTATTTTAGACAGTTAAAATGTTTTTTTTTTTTTTTATTTCGAAGTATGACGGCCGGAGGCCGTATTGTCCAGTTAAAATATTAATGCAAATTTATACGTCGCAAGTGTAGAGAATTTAATGACCCACACTGGCTATCAATGCTATATGCCGCCATGATAGTGCATTTTACATGTTATTCGCTAGGAACCATGATAGTGCCTAATGCATCTTCATGTCTAAGATCCCCATCAGTGAGATAGATGTTCATGATCCATTGGATAGAGTTAAAATAAATGTCGTTCCTAAAATGTTCCATACTTATTAAACACTTGATACTGACCCTAGAAGACCTGTATAAAGGGAGAACGATCCTGTGACTGCAATTTATTTTGCGTTGTTTAACTGGCATGAACCTTTCAATTTTTCTTAGGCTTAGTTTTTTCTCATGTACCTTACGTTAGCTTTTATGGCTGATGCGTCTCTTTTTACTATAGTTAGGTAAGGTATACTTATAAGGCAGCGACAACACGATGAATCCCACATAACCACATAAAGGTTTCCTCCCCGTTAACAAAACAAAGGCAGCGATAAAGCCATGTCTGGTCTATGAGCTTAAGTTTTGATTTGGTACATAGCAGTAACATCATTATTTAGTAAAAAAGCTTGTCGATTATCGTGATCGACAGCAATTTTCAGGTGTTCTTGCCGTCTAAATGTAAAACAAAAAACTTTGTGTCAACACTTCTTATATCTGGTAGTCGGCACGGATTTAAATTGACATCAGTCAGATAGTATTACGGATCACAGGAGTGCATAGTATGCAAGGTATTACTGAGAAGAGCAAGACACTTATTTAATACTTCGATTATGCTTTTTAGTACTTGGATTTTAATGGGGTTTATAATTGAAAAGACGATCGCAGTTACTGCAGAATTCGAATGATCTTTTTGGGTAGTAGATCATCACTTTTGTCAAAAATTCTTGTATCATCATTTCTCAAGTTATATTAAATAAATTAAACAATAGTAAAACAAAAATTTAGTGCTTAATACAAGCCACTCCTTTATTAATCCACTAAATTACTTCAATTCTACATTAATTTTCCATAAGCAGAACTCTGTCCTGTCCAGCTACGGGTATAACAAAGTCAAGTAAAGCCAGAAATGGCAGCCCGAGACCTGTCGAGGTTGTAGTGCCAAGGTAAAAGAAGCATAGCAATTTAGACGATTGTACCGTTTTGTTTTAGTGCCACTTACTTAAATCCTATCATATATAATAGCGTAAAGTAAAACTATTAAAAAAATCTGTGCAGATCCTAACAACAAGTTCCTTAAGACACACAGCCACTTTGGCCAAGATTGCAGATGCCACGGTAAACTTCGCTCGAAATCAATCAATCATTGCCCGTGGAAACGGGTTTGCCGGTATCAACCAAACAGCGATGGAACTGACCAGCTGCGTCTTCCAGGACATAAAGTAAAATGACACGGATTACCACACCACACACCTGTCCGCGTTTGGTCGAACCAGCTCGACCGTAACACTGGGACGAGAAACTTATAATTGAAACTGGAACGTGTCGCTGGGGCCAAATGCGATGCACTACACTACAAGAGTTTATGGTGCTGCATTTCGCGTTGCATCTGCTGTGTGGCTGTGTGTTTTTTTATTACTGTTTGAAACGATGAAAAATAGTTTGTGCAATTGCAGGAAGGTATTTTTCCCCCAGTGACCGACCATTTGACCGGTAAAAAGGGGACAATCGAAGGATTACTTCGTTAGTGTATCCATTCTGTTGATCGTTGGCTTTTTTTGTGTGATATTGTTGCTGCGGTGGTTCTGCGTTGTGCAGCAAATCCCGCTTCTAAAGCCACTTCCGGAAACTGGCAAAAAAAGCTGCCTGATCCTTTACGCGGGCCAGCCAACGTAGCAGCGCATTTGCCGATTGGCGGCGTTGTCTGTTTCGCTACGGTCGGGTGTGTGCGGCTCGGATCCTTGCTGTACGGTTGCTTAACTTGATAAACAAGATAAAAGTATAAACCTCTAAATAAGCTTTATAAATTAAACTTCCTTAATTTGAGGACAGGCCCGGCGGGTTTACGTTCACGGGTCCTTGCGCTTGGCTCGGATTGCTCTTTAAGGGCAAGGATGGCACCAAAAAAGGTAACGAACGAACGCGGATGACAAAAAAAAAAAACACCGAAACCTTTGGATGTGAATGGCATAAAGGAGCGTTGCTGTTCCGTGGGTGGATGTGTTTCTTGGCTTGTGCTGTGTGTGTTCCGGTACTTGGAAGCTCATCTTGGAAGCATTTTCGTTTCAGCTCCACCGCTGCTTGAAATCGGAATACGGCGTCTAGCGAGCAAGCTCGGCTTCCATCGCTTTACCCTCATGGCGACGCGCTAAAGTAGCTTGATAATGACCGGGAAGCAGATTTTGGAATGCTGCTCGTCGGCAGTTCGCTCTTGTACCGGCAGTTCTTTATGGTAGCGCGATTACACGTAATAAGATCGCATGTTTCGGTGTACGGTCGTTTTGAAATGAGGGAAACATACACACAATCTCTCTCTCGGTGGGGTTGCGTAATGTCGCGTGCTGCAATTTGTAAGTTAGAGTTCATAAGTCAAGTGAAATGTGGCCGTTGTGTATGGCGGTGGCGGCCGGATTTCATGTGGAACATCTTATCATATGCTCACATTGTTTTTAAGGGGGAAAAGTATGCACCCGGTTGCTTTATCATTTAATTGAGTTGGGTAAAACGAAAACCCTGATGAAATAAACATA
>KZ064358.1:5948-18547 GCA_002091835.1 Anopheles maculatus | reverse complement strand
TCGTTAAAAGCCGAAAGTGCTTTGAGGAAATGGTCATTCTGACCGTAACGTGTAGGACGAGTAGGGATGAATTACGGTGGTCTATTGCGTAAATGGCGGGAAGGAGCATAAATGGGTACAGATGATAAGATTAATGGGACGTCGAGGTTGTGGGAAGGAGATTGACGATAAAGACAGCTTGGGAAATAAAATGTCTCGTTTTTATAGTATCCAGCCCGAGAAGCCGACAACGAACAGGATACGAAGGTATCGACGCCTGGTATCCGTTGAGGAAACGACGAGTCGCAACCCGAGTAAACTTTCGTTGCACACCCTTGAGCCGATCAAGAGCAGAGGAAGTATATGGAGTCCAGACAATACAAGAATAGTCTAAACAGGATCGGACCCAACAACAGAAAAGTGATTCTAGATATAAAGGATCACGGATTTCGGAAGATAGCCGGATAATAAGACCTAAAGTCTTATTGGTCTTGTTGATTAGAAAATCAACGTGGTCTTTAAATGTTAGGGACGAGTCAAGCCACACACCAAGGTCCTTAATAGCGGAGAGACGACTCAAGTTAGTATCATATAAGGAGTAGTTCCACTCTATCATACGAGAGGATCGACCGAAAGAGACAACGGAACATTTAGGGGGACATAGCTGAAGGCCATTAGAAATACACCAAGTGGAAAAGGAGTCAATGAAGTTTTGTAGGAGATAACAATCGTCGGACGAGGACACGGGAAGATAGATTTTAAGGTCGTCTGCATAAAGCAGAAACCCATCGGGAGGGAGTATTGCAGTACAATCGTTAACAAACAATAGGAACAATAATGGACTGAGGATACTGCCTTGAGGCACACCTGAAAGACCGTCAAAAGCGTCGGAGAAGCAAGAGTTAAACCATGAAAGGAGCGGATCGCCAAAGCCGAGTTTGTGACTTATGAATCAAAATTATTCGCTTGCATGCAGTTTCGCTTGCAAGCCCCTAATTTCGTTTCACATTTTGTAAGCAATGTCTACGGGATCTTTTGCGACTTCAAACGTGAAGCAATTCTTTTGCGATTCGAAACGTTTTAGCAGCTCTTTTGCGATTCGAATCGTTTAGCAGCTCTTTTGCGATTTGAATCGTTTAGCAATTCTTTTGCGATTCGAATCGTTTAGCAACTCTTTGAGAGTTGTTAGTCGCCACGGCGATTCGAATTGTTTAGCAACTCTTTTGCGATTCGAATCGTTTAGCATCTTTTACGATTCGAATCGTTTAGCAATTCTTTTGCGATTCTAATCTTTTAGCAATTCTTTTGCGATTCGAATCGTTTAGCAATTCTTCTGCGATTCGAATCGTTTAGCTATTCTTCTGCGATTTTAATCTTTTAGCAATTCTTTTGCGATACGAATCGTTTAGCAATTCTTTTGCGATTCGAATCGTTTAACAATTCTTTTGCGATTTCAAACGTGTAGCAATTCTTTTGCGATTCGAATCGTTTAGCAATTCTTTTGCGATTCGAAACGTTTAACAGAAATTTTATTCATCCAGCTTAATTATGAAAATCATGTAAACAATTTGTAAATAGTTTGTTATGTACATATTACAATGATAAATCACTAGTATTGTTAGACCTTTACGATTGCAGTTTCTTTTAGTCATTAAGGACGCCCTGGCCATAAAATTATGATTAACTTTCTAGACTTTCTGCAATTCACCTTTTCAGTAGGGCATGAGTCGTTTACGCGCGAGACGGATTGTGGCCCTAAAAACGACTTAGTCCCGGTCAGACCAACTTTTGGTCATAAATCGAATACTAGACATCGGACAGGAGTGGAATCGGATACTTTTTGGAAAGCCCTTAACATTATCTTTCGAATGAGCCATAGCGACTTTTTCATGATTTTTTGAGATTGAAAAAAAAATTAGGTACTCCCGTCATACACATTCTAGGGCCTAGGGTCCCATACAGACCAAGTTGACCGATCTGGGTCAAACAATTTTTTCCTCTGAAATTGTTCGAAATAGCATAGAAACACATTTCTAACCATGAAAAGTGAACTCAATCGATAAAATTTGAAAAAAAATTGCCCCAGAAAGTTTCTTCCAGGGGGGTGCTTTCTGATATGGTCATGAATTCATAGATTTAAGATACTACTGCTCTAACCTAAACTAAAAAAAAGGTAAAAAAATCACGATTCTTTCAAGTGCTGTACACAAAAAAGCCCCATTTTGTCTCGATTTTTTATATGATATATTAATTCGGTCCGGTGGTAGATGCGACAGCAGCGCCGGTCTTCCCACGGCAGAACCGGGATTCAAGTCATCTGGGCCGTCTCCCCCATAGTGAGGACTGACTATCCAACTATGCGGTAACAATATTTCTAGTAAGCCAGAAATGGCAGGCATGGCCTATGAGGTCGTTAGCCCAAGAAAGAAAAGCTTCGCCTATTACCATGATTTACCAGCTCATCCACATCACGACCAGCTACATAAAAAACTAGCCTTTTTCAAGGCTTTTCTGAATATGGTTAAAAGCCTACCTGAGTGTGACGACGAAGAGCAGTAAAGAAGGAGAAGCGGAGAGAAAACTGGACATCGACATTCGCCACCTGCATCCTGCCAGTATCAGCGTATGTGTGTGCGTGTGTAAAGTGGGTGCCAAATACTGTAAACAACACTGTGAATAAATCCGGACATTTTGTAAAAAACAGGCGCTTAAGTTCGGTTTTGTTTAACACAACACTTTATTGAGCACTATTGATGTACGAACGAATGAGACTGCTGATCCGTAGTTGAGTAACGATCGTCCAGCTACACTTGCTGTCCGAACGAGACTGACTTGTTGGATGGTGGTTCTTTAATTTATAACCTTTTTTTGGAGACTGATCGTGAGAATAACTTAATGGAAAATTCGATTCTTGTACACGATCCTTTTGTTTGTCTTAATTCTGATTGGTCCAAAAGTGTGAGAACATTTCAAAGATATCTTCTTCACCTGTCTGCTAATTTCTGATTGGTCCAAACTATGGAAAATTCCTATTGCTATTCGATATAATTGTTTACTTCACTTTTGATTGGTTAATGACTATTGCGCGTGTTTGGTTTAATATTTCATTCTATAGAATTCTTTAGATGCACGTATATCCAATGTTTGTCCTCATTGTCATTGAGCGAACTTAAACATAACCGTGGCAACCAAGTTCGCTGAGTTTACCAATGGTATTTTCCATGACGTCTTGAGCAACATTCTTGAGCCCAATGACGTATTATTTTGTGTGCCACTTGTGTGCAAATTAAAATGTAGTTCTAAATGTTGTTACTTGCGTTAATGCATGTTCTAAATGTTCTAATAACTTGTATGCAATATTTAAGTAATTCAAATTACCAAAGTAATTCAATGCAATTTCGTTTGCTATGCTACATAGTAGTGTTGATAGTATTAGTAGAAGTGCACGTTAGACGTGGTAGCTTTAATTAATTTTCTTTTTCAGATTCAAGATGTCTTCTAAGAACTTCTTGCTGTACGACGATGAGGAATGGCTGCTCTCTGGTAAATATAATTATGTGAACAATTTATCTTTTGCCTCAGAAGTTATTTTTATTGTACTTTTTTAAGGTATGGGCACATCAACACTAAGCGCTGATCCAAGAAACGATATATATGCTGCTATGTTTCTACAACATGAATGATTAAATTATTTAATTACAATTTTTTTGTCTTTACGCTCATGGGAAGACGCAGACTAGGTAAAAGAAAATGAAGAAGCCATTGGTTCTCCAAACATCGGTTTTCCCTGCATCGGATTTCTTATCATCGTTTCGCACAACATCGCGGAACAGTAGTTGTTAATAGAGTGTAGGTGAACATTACTACATGTAAGCCTATGTAGAATTGTTTTAGGTTTCTTTTTCTAACGCTGATGTATTTTTTTACGTCATTCGTAACGCGTAACGTCATCCGTAACGCTGCGCTTCCGTCAGTGCAGTGCCTACCACCAGCAGTGAGTTTTATCAACCGTTATCTTCCACAAATGTGTAAACTTATATTTCATATCAATTTTGGGTAAAAGACTCGAGAAGGCCCCCCCTAGAATTATTTGTGTGCAGCACTGTAATCTGTCAATTTTGTCGCACAGTGTTTTTTCATGCGGTCAAAATTTATTAAATAAATGCAATATTTATTATTGCTTAAAATATTTTATAGAGACCAATTTGAACATGAAAAATAAACTTAAATATGCCTTTTAATTAGTAAGTTGCTCTGCATAATGTTCGGCAATTTCCTAATGGTACATATCGTATATACCCGGTACAATGCTTCCTTCAAATATGTTCGACATCAAAGGGGCAGTTTATTGGCCGGAAAGTTCATCCGTTGCTAAACTAAAGAGATGAGATGATCCTTCGCCATCAAAATAAGAGATTATGATGAGGGAAGAGTTATTTAAATTCCAAATTTAGCCTTTTTTTCTTTCAAATTCATTTATCTTTTTTGTCCTACTAGAAGATCATCCGCACCCATAGTGATTTCTTTGCGACATGTGCTGCGAATTGCATACATTTAGGCGGTTTTCCTATAGGGACCAACCAATTTCGTCAGGGGGGGGCCTTCTCGAGTCTTTTACCAATTGCAGATTGAAGTGTTGTGATACGTGCGCACTGGAAGGGCTAACGCGGTTGCATGCCCGTTAGGCAACAACTGTCGACTGCATGCGATCAAGAGACGGCCTGCGATCCCGTTTACGATTTTTCTGCAATAGATTCACCGGAGGAATTGCAAAATTTAAATGCACTCCTTCAAGACGATTCGGAGAGTAAAACAAAACTTGTTGATTGGTTAGCAACACAGATCACTCGTGTAGACGTGGATAATCGTCTTCACGATTTAATTGATCTGCTGTTCACCAAAAGCTTTTTTGCCACCATGAACTGGACTGGCATTAGCAAAAAGGCAGAACAAACAAAAATAGGATTAGGTAAGTTTAAGTTAGTCGTATGTTTGATTGTAGATGTAGGAAATAACAATGCTTTAGTTATAAGTAGTAAATATGTAGAGCAAATAAAAAAACTTTACAAAAAAAATGCGTTTTACAGGTCATTTATAAATGTCAACAGCATTTTTCTTTTCCGTGAGGGACTTTTTCAACAACCAATGGCTAGTTCAGATCCGTGAATAAGAAATTCTGATTTGTCAACTCATATTTGAACAACGCCAAATGATATTCTGAGACGTCACATCAGACCGGTTTCAATAATTCATAATTTTTTCACCGGGTTCTGAAGCACATGAATCTGAAATTGTTTTCATTTTTTAATTGATAATCAAAAGTATTTTTAAATAAATTAAGGCTGGTGTCATTGCTCGGTCGTATACGATTTTGTCGTACGACGTTTTCAAATTTTTTATGGAATTTGACAGATAAATTAGGACCAAATCACTCAAATTTGTTCTTGGTCGGACGGTCGTATACGACCATCCGACGAGCAATGACACCAGCCTAAAACGATAAAAATCTAATGTTGAATAGTTTAGATTCAACTTTACCTTGATTTACATTTTTAACCTTCTTAACCCATATTCGTTTAGTTTCATTCAGTTTTTATCTCGTACGCGTAACTCGTTTTAAATACAGACTTTGATTAAAATATACATCGTTTATGATTTTAAATATTTTATTCGACTTCGCTATATAACACCATTCTGTGATGTCATTTATACATTATTTTAAAGTATTTTATGCATATTTGTGATTGTGTTTATTATTAATCGTTTAAAATTTGTCGAAAACTGTTAGCAAACATAACAAAAGCAACACATGATAATTGATGTTGATTATAACATTTTTATATGTAACTAATTTATTCAAAGGATGTATAATGTTTTTTGTTTAATTCAAAAGTTTTTCGAAGTTAACTGCAATTCCAATTAAAATATTAATGTTCATAAGCAATATGTTCATCAGATTTATTGTATTCATAAGAATAGAAGAAGTATCACATGAAATTTAAACTATTGGCTGTTCTAAGATGCATTTTTCGATATAAGTTAACATATTTGAAAAATATCCATCACAGTCCATCGCAGTTATAGAGTTCAGATCCGCGACCGATAGATGCTAGTCACTGTTCCTCACTTTGGGAGGAATACTATCCCTTTTCACAACATCCTTCCATTTACTAAATAAATTTTCAATGGGGTTCAAGAAGGGGGAATAAGGTGGTAAATACAAAACATCACATCTTTCTTCTTGAATAGTATATGTACACTTGTGGAAAGCCACATTGTCCATAATAAGTACAGGTCGGTGTCCAATATTTTGTTCATTTAACTTATCTTTGAGCTCTCTGATATATTCTTTAAACACTTCCTGGTTAATTGCCCTGTTTCGTGAAAGGTAATGCAAAATGCTACATCGATTCATTGCACAGACTAGTGACATATTCCTTGATCGTATTTGTGGAACAACCTTCGTTGCTGGTGTTCCAATCAAGGATCTTCCCCTCGACACTCGCATACTTATATGTTGTAAAACGTAAACACTGACGGGTGACAGTTAGGCACCAGGATTGGGAGCGCGAGGGTTGGAAGATCAAAGAGCGTAGGAGCGCAAAAAGGGCTATAAATAGAGAAGGATTTGCGCCATTGAATTTCTCTTTTTAGACCACCAAGCCAAGTAACAAACGGTAAAGACGATAAATTGAGTAATATTTTGGCACTATTAAACACAATGTATACCGCTGAATAATAAAACGAGTTGTATTTATTATTAACACTTGCCTAAAAAAGACTCACAAAACACCGTTACGTTACATATATTAAACCCTACTTCATCAATAAAGATGATCGCAGCTTGTGGGATACGTTGAAAAAATCGGTTGAACGATAATGCGTACTGCTTTCGTTCCGATTTTGTGTTGGTGGTATTACGGCGTTCGGGAATGAGTTTAATTCTTTTGAAAGAATAATGAAAATTCTTAATTTCTCGAGCAATCGTCGTAGTGCTCACCTGAATGTCAAAGCATTCTCTCACTTTAGTACACAATTGCCTCAAAGATATTGTGCAATCCTCATCTATCCATGATTGTATGCTCGTTATCGCCGCAACAGGTAGCTTTTTGAATTTCTCACCACCACGTTTACGTGCCTCAATCTCTCCGGTAGTCCAATATTTGCGAAGAATACTATATACAGTGGATCTTTGAATAGACAGCATTTGCGAAATTTGCAATGGACTGAATCCACTTTCACCAGCTGCAATCACCCTTTCACGGTCTGCATTCGTCGTTGTTTTATTTCTGCGACTGCTTGTACCTGCTTCGTTTCCTTCTTGATCAACGGAACGATTTGCATCCGTCATTGCTATAAAATGATGTATACGAAAATACATTTATTACTTTGGTTTAGGATTCAAAGTAAAACCACTTTTAAAATATCACATACTTAATATCTTTACTGAATAACAGAAGAAAATAGCTATTTTAGATGCGACTAACGTCTTTGGAATATGGCGTCTGTGCTCTTCCACTGAAAACTGTATTAATATGTATTTTTTACAGTCTTTCATTCAGAACTGCGTGTTATAGTGCTCAACAAACCATTGACAGGCGTTAGGTGTGCAAAATTCGAAGCATTACTTTCCTTAGCATTAAATCGAAGTATTAGAGAAGGGCGCTCGGAATCGGCATCACGATTCCAATCCGATCCGACCCATCAACGATTCCGATCCGATCCGAAAGAATAGCTGCCGGATTTTACACGGCAGGACCGGGGTTCAAATCCCATCTAGAAAGACCGTCTCCGCGTACACAGAACTAACTATCACAGCATATCAAAATTGGGAGGTCGAGGCCTCTCGAGATTATAGAGCAGCATAAGACGATACACATCCCGTCCGGACCCGCCTCCCTACATGCTGCACTGACTATCTAGCTATGGGTAAAACCTAGTCATTGAAAGCTAGAAATAACATAGACCTGTCGAGGTTATAGTGCCAAAAAAGAAGATACACATGAAATACTTGCCCTCAATTGTTTTTGTTTTACCTGCTAAAACAATTTCGTGCAAATATTTCAATCCATGCATCAAAAATTACACAAAGTTGCAGATTGAAAAAATCATGTTTCTGTTTACATCGGGTTATGCAATTCCTTAGATTTCTAGATCTAGATCTAAGGAATTCTAAGGGGATATAGTGTTCCACAAACGAAGTTAAACTTCCATAAAATTCTTATTGCTTCAATTACTCATGTGAATTTAAGGTGCGGTCGGGTGGACGAGACGCAGGCGTCATTCCGTCTGCACCCGAGTGTACTGACTATGTAACTACGTAATTCTGTATCAATAAGCCTATTGTTGAAAATCTAGTGCCGATTTTGCTGAAACACAACGTAGAAAGGATTATATTCAAGATGTTCCTATCCCCGACATTAAGGTCTGATGTGGCAAGGATTTTGGAACCATACGAAAATAGCATCGTCTGGTGCTTGTACAAACCCATCAGCAGTAATCCGTGCGGACATGAGATCTTCCTCCTAATAGATAGAGATGTGAGATCAGAAAACATCCGATTAATCGACGAAGTATCTCAGACTTTAGAGAGATACAATCCAATAAGTGTTTACACCTCGCGGTTCAAAGGCGTCAACACCTATCAAGCCATAATATGGCCGGAATGACCAAAATGGTCCTTAAGCTAAGAAAAAGAAGAAGACGTTAGATAATTTCTAAAATAAGTCATTAATTATACAATTTATAGTCATCCTAATAATATTTAGTGATGAAAATCGCAATTATACCTCAAACGGATTTTCATCCCGGCATTTGTAGGGCCGTTGCCCACTGTGGTTTGGTGTCGTAAAAATGGCCTACTCCTCTCCCCTGATAAGTGTTGTGTGATTTCATTTTGCAGAACCCCTGTGATTCCGTTTAGTTACACCCTCCGTGATACAGCTATACGTCGTGTATCTTCTGTTAAGGATCTGGGTGTGTGGCTAGATGAGACGCTGTCCTTTAACTCCCATGTCGATTATGTTATCTACAAAGGCTAACAAATCAATGGGATTGATCATTAGGCTATCGTCCGAAATCCGCGATCCCCTCTGCCTGAAGTCCCTTTACTGCTGTTGGGTTCGATCCTCCCTGGAATACGCGGCTGTTGTCTGGCCCCCCCTGGCTCGACTGCGATGGCCAGACTGGAGAGTGTTCAGCGCAAATTCATTCGTGTACCTGTTCGACGCTTTCTTACCGGTTATCATCTATCTCTCCCTCCCTACATAGTTCGTTGCCGTCTTCTTGGGCTAGGGCGCATTGAGGATAGGCATTTCGATATCCGTGCAAGCTTAATAGCAGGCCTCCTGTTAAACGAACTTGATGTCCCATCTCTCCTATCTGTCATCCCTTTCTATGCTCCTTTCCGTCGCCTTCGCGATAGACCCCCACCCGACCCCCACGGTTCGAACGATCCTCTTCTCAGAACTCGTGTCCGTCTTCGTGAAGCTTCTTTCCTCGCCACCTAATCCTGCTGTCACCCTCGTATTTCCCCTTTAGTATATAAGAAGATTTGTTGAGCCACAATTGGCGGACAATAAATATGTGTTAATAATAATGTTAATAATAATAATTAATGAAAAGAAGTCGGAATTTTTTTAAATAGAAATTTAATATCTAGGCTATAAAATATCAAAGAACGGAATAACACCAAATGAGTCGAAAGTATAAGCTATTAGTAAAGCTCCTGCACCATCAGATGTGATGGAATTGCAAGCATATTTAGGAATGATAAATTATTACAGCAGATTCTTGCCAAATTTAGCAACAGTATTGAGTCCAATGTATGAAGTGCTACGCAAGGATAAAAAGTAT
Source organism: Anopheles maculatus (assembly GCA_002091835.1). Classification (NCBI taxonomy): domain Eukaryota; kingdom Metazoa; phylum Arthropoda; class Insecta; order Diptera; family Culicidae; genus Anopheles; species Anopheles maculatus. Next base: position 8,713 of record KZ064358.1, on the reverse strand, counting down.
GTATGGTCAAAGGAATGTCAGGAAGCATTCGAAAAAACGAAATTGATGTTAATAGAAAATAACGTTTTGGTACCATTTGATCCAAAAAAGCCTGTTATATTAGCAGTGGATGCAAGTACTTACGGTTTAGGAGCAGTATTGTGTCACATGAAATTGATGGAATAGAAAAACCGATATATTTTGCTTCAGCAACTCTTTCTAAAGCTCAGAGAAACTATGCTTAAGTGCAGAAAGAAGCATTAGCTGTTGTTTTTGGCGTTTAAAAATTTCACAAGTACATTTACGGAATCAAATTCAAACTGGTGACAGAAAACTCAGGTGTAAAAGAAATATTCAAACCATCAAGAACCAATTCTTCTATAGCAGTAGCTAGGCTGAGTCGATGGGCATTGTTATTAGCCAATTATAAATATATGATAGAGCACAAACCAGGAAAATGTATGGGTCACGTGGACGGTTTAAGCAGATTACCTTTAGCAGAAGAGAGGTGTTTGGAGATAGAAGAAGACTTTTCACAATTAAATATGTCCTCAATAATCGATATTGAGATGGCCAAGCAATTTCAAAAGTCAGATAGTATATTGCAACAAGTTTACGAAAACGTTAAGCATGGTTGGTCGAAAAATGTTAAATGGGAAGTGAGAGATTATGCGAAAGTCCGTAATAGTCTAGCAATGGATTAGTAAGAATGAAAATGTCAGCTAGAAAACTCGTATGTTGGAAAAATATGGAAAAAAATTTCGAGCACTGCATTAAGGCATGTCAAGTCTGTCAGTATAGACAAATCGTACCAAAAGAAAGAGTAGAGCCCAAATGGATACAATGCACACGCCCGTTTCAAAGAGTGCATATAGACTTTTTCTTTTTTGAAAATAGTACGTTGTTCATAATGTGGTATACAAAACCCTGTAGCACACCAACACTAAAAGATATAGTCATCGAGCAATCGATTATCAATCAAGAATTAGCTACGTATAATTATCTAACATCCTATAAAGTAAAAGCCATGATGATCAACTAGATACTATAAATATAACGTTAGCTAGGACACGAGCCAGTTAAGCGTTCTATGTTAGACAAAGATGTAGGGGAAATCGGCAAGTACGCAATTAATAAGGATCTTACGCATACTATAAACTATTTCATACACAACAAATACCGATTGAATAGTTAAAGGTTTTTATGTAATAACTTTAAGGAAACATTTAATTTAAATTCAAGAATATAGCTTGAAATGGTTTGTACAATTTAGTAATATTTATAGATAGTTTAAACATAGAGAAAACACGGAAACTACAGCAGGCATGTGCAATTACGCATTATTAAAAATATGCCAAAGGAAAATTCCATTGCGAAATATAATTGCCTAATAAAGCTAATGCAAATATTTCATATAAATAGTGCTACCGCGATCGGTAGAGGACACACGTTTCTCAAGCGATTAACTAAGCTGTAACGCTAAAAGTCGTAATAAAAGCCTAAAGTATACTTAAACAAAACTAGTTCCCGTGTTGAGGCCAGTAACAAGGAAATATCCGAAAGTTCCACAACGAACCTACTACATGGCGACCGTGACGGAGAAGAAGAATACTGGCAACACCAACAAAGCGAAGCAAGATTGATAAACTTGGACAACGAGAGAAATATTATTGAGTATCCACGCGGAGACGTCGAAATCCTTCAATGAGCGTTCGAAGACGTGAGATATATGGTGAATAGATGCCTGAGTGGGCATAAAAAGAAGCTGACATTATATAAAATTCAAAATTTCGAGACCATTATAAGAGAAACGGGCTACGAAGGCCACATCGAAATAATACGGCACTGCTTAATCCAAATCATTAGTGGTTGCGTCAAAAGCATGCTGGACAAAATAACATGAATACAAAAAAAAAATGGATAATATGCTACACGAATTGCTCCAAACGGCAGAAAGAAACATTAAATGCATAGAGTGTGAAGACCAATACCAATCAATTGAAAAAGTGCTTAAACTTATTAGACACAATATCGAGACAGGTCCAACAATAAAAACAATTGACCAGTTGTTATGTACACTACACTATATATATCATAACATCGAAACGAGCAACAATATGATTGACGAGGCAGATCGCTGAGTGAAGTAAATATATATACAAACCAGAATTTGATCGCGTGATTGATTGGTGAAAACAGTGCATAAATAAAAATTTTATTTATTTATTTTATTTATTTATTTATCCATTATTACGGCATGGTGCCGTATTGTCAGCGCCGCTTGCGTTGACAGATTACAATTCTCTCCAGGCATTTCCTCCTTGATTTTTGCCTTATCCCGGACATGCTCGGCTGAATATGTTTATGGTTTGTTGGTGCATTCTGTGATTTCCATAGGTTGGACCAATCACAAATTAACAGACAGGTGAAGAAGATATCTTTGGAATGTTCTCACACTTTTAGACCAATCAGAATTAAGACAAACAAAAGGATCATGTACATGAATGGAATTTCCCATTAAGTTATTCTCACGATCAGTCTCCAAAAAAGGGTTATAAATTGAAGAACCACCATCCAACAAGTCAGTCTCGGTTCGGACAGCATGTGTTGCTGGACGATCGTTTCTCAAGAACAGCCCAGTAGTCTCGTTCGGACAGCATGTGTTGCTGGACGATCGTTACTCACCAACAGCATAACAGTCACATTCGTGCTCAACAGTTAAAGTGATCAATAAAGTGTTGTGTTAAATAAAACCGAACATCAGTGCCTCAATACAGTTATTGGAA
>KZ064357.1:0-17396 GCA_002091835.1 Anopheles maculatus | reverse complement strand
TTGGTTTGTTTTTCTTTTAATGCGTGTCCGGTTCAGCACGGATTCCGATCTCAATGACCGGCCGATAGGGAGTGGAAACTGGATTTCTCTCGCGACCGATGAGGCGTGTGCGAATTGTAATATTGTTGGCCATGTTCTTCTTCGGTGCTTTCCCTGTTCTTTCACCCCTTCCCCGCTGATTATCTCGCATACGAGCGGCCAGAACGCCAGAAGCTAAGAAAAGTAGATTGTAATAAGTTATCACACACCCGCATCTATTCCTTACACTCTTCCAGTGAGGTTGTTTTTAAAATGGTGGTTGCGTTTTAAATTTGTTAATGTTTCGTTATCTTTGTTTGCATTGGCGCCGTGTTATATGATTATAAACGAAAGGATTAATGTAAAGAGAGAAAGAGAAAAAGAAAAAACGCACACACACACACAATCAAAGATGACAAACTAAGTACGCCTCTAGATGAGAATAAATTAATTTCAATAAAAAGACTTTAATAAGAAAGGTATATCGGCTGAGTTTACACGTGCGTATTTTCCGAACCGGAAAAGCTGACCTTGGAGGAAAAACTAGTCAAACCGTCGCACACTGGACCCCTCTGGACTAGTTTAGAACACTTCCCCTTGAGTTAACTTTTACGTTTCTATTTCACCCCTTCACCCCCCCCGACTGATCCGATGGCAGAGCATTAGAAGATGCGTCCGGTTTTCTACGGCTATGCAAATTACAGGCGCTCTGTTTTGCGAAAATCTAAGACGGCAGCAGCCCAGATCGAGATGAAACCGGAAATTCCAGTTAATCCCGAGCATCAGACAACACACCGCAACGACTAGGGGAGGATTGCATTTGTTCGGTGCCTTTTATTTTAAACGTCTTCAATGTAACATCTTTTCCTTTACAATCTAGCTGACTGAATTTAACGGTTGACCAAAGCTTTTCGAACGAAACGGAGCTCAAACGCTCTATCTAACGCTCAAACTGTACAACCAACCTATAACGCTAAAAAACAAAACCTAACAAAAAACTGACCTAGTGTGGCTTTGGTTTGTGGCCGTCGACGTAGAAATTTCGTGTAGCTTGCGGCAGCTGTAACCGCATCCCCTCGAGCTCCTTTTGCAACACAATCTGGCACCCAAGGCGGGAGTTTTCACGCAAAAACGGTGCCATATCGAGCAGATCGTCCTCCTTCTCTTCCGGTTCGGTAAGCCGATCGAGAAATTCGTCCTGCACGTACACGTGACAGGTGGTACAGGCTAGGGAAGCTTCGCAAGCACCTTCCATCTCGACACCGTACCGATGGGCAAGGTACAGCACGTTGTCGCCAACCTTCCCCCGTACCGTTGTCTCTTTGCCATCCTTATCGATGTACGTTATGTTCACACTGGAAAGAGGCAATAGTTAACACAAACAGGTAAGTACGTGAAGTGCTGCTGCTCATATCGACGGGGGCGTACACTTCGTCTTCACTTTTTGGATCCTGCCATTCGTATTCGCCGTGCAAAAGTTCTGCAGAAAGAGTGGTAGAGGTGAAAAATAAAATAAAACCATTTCCATTTCCAGTTCGCCTGCCTTCAGCTCAACTGATAGTGATTTCATAATACTCACGCACTGTTGTGTGTATATTTCGCGGTACAATTAGCCCGTACCACCGGCTGTACATTCCCCGTGCCAAATAAAGGAGAGAGGTTGTGATGGACATTTTGTACTATGCTTTGGTTAAATTATTTTCTTTCTACACAGTTTACAGGGAAAACTGAACCGGAATGTATTTGATACCGGTTTTTTTTTGTGTGTGTATGGAAATTGTTCCGAGGGAAATGTAAGCCCAATCAAAACAAACTCTTTCCGTCAAAACAATGTGCGATTCGAATATGTCAGCGAGTATTTCGAATGGTTTCTATTTCGAATAACTTTATACGATCCTTTTCTGTTTGTCTCACGTTGTTTAAAAGTGTTTGCCTTATCAATTAGCTTATCGTTTATATCTAGCATATGCTACCGAGCTTTTCTAACACAAATCAAATTTTCCATTTAGTTTCACAACCGTTTTTTTGAGCACCCGTTTCGTCAAGCTAATGTTCGAAACTGAACGAATGTTTACTTTTCTCCCTCTCATTTGACAGCGTTTTTCTTCTCACAGCCACACCCGTACCGTATCGCGTAAATTCCACATTTTCAGCGATCGTGACGTCACGGTTGCCGTTCGTAGCGACTAGAGTGAGCAGGACCTCGACACCCATCGAGCGTAACCACGCAGTGGGTTCGTACTGGGAGTTTCTGCTCCCTTTTCTTCCATCATGTTTATTATTTCTCTGGAAATCGTCAAGGCAGGAAGCACGGAGTCTGGCGGAAGCCATTCGTTCGCTCGAAATTTTCACTCGCTTTTCCGACTAAACCGAACCGGGGAATCTGTGGCTAGCGTAGCAGCAAAACAATACGATATCCCAGCACGTTGAAAGCATCGCCGATTATCGCTGGATAGTGGCCGCAGCAACACAAGCAGCACTGTGCGTGAAAATTACTACCTCTCAAGCATCTCCATACTGCCCCCCCTCTGTCTCTCATTCTTTGCATCAAGCCAACAATAATAATCCACTTTGCCAAAGATCGATCGACCCCCTGCCCAATCGCGTCAGGTAGAATCGCGCCTCCGGCACCATTTGTCGCGTGTTTTCCTTTCCAAGCTGTAAGTGTGCGTGTTTATGTGTGTGTGTGTGCGCGCGTGTGTCCTTTGTGCTTGTGTGTACAAACGTGTTCAGTGACAATTAATAGCATCCCTCAAAGCAATAAGTAGTAGAGCCGCTTCTTCGGGAAAGAAAATCTTGCAAGTGATTTTTCTTTCTCCCCGTGCAGCGAAAAAGGGTGAGATAGTTTTTTTCCCCCATTGCGCAGTGCTTTCGTTCATTCTCACGGCTCACCGTGTCTGCTCACTTGGCTGGCGGAGCGTACTGTCATATCAACGGTCCCTCTTCCTGTGCGAACGCGACACACAAAGCAGTCGTGCGTGTGTGCCGAAAAACACCCGAAAAATCGAGCAAGTGCGTGAAGGCAATCTCCCCGATCACACCTACACGTCGCGAAGGCGCAAGGATATCGCTAAAGGACGCTTGAATGTTTGACACGATGATGCAGCAAGCCGTATCGATTAAAGCAGAACCGGACTGGAGTGACCTTCTGGTACCGGAACCGGATAATCGCGCGCAATACGCACTCGAGAACGTTATTCGCCAGCAGCAGCAACAGCAGCTTTTGCAACAACAGCAGCAACAGCAACAACAACAGCAACAGCAGCAACAGCAACAACAGCAGCATCATCAGCAACAGCAGCAGCAACAACAACAGCAGCAACAGCAATATCATTTGCGCAACGGGGGCGGTGGAAGCCTGGCACAAAATGCGAACAATCCGGCCGCAATCGTAAACGGTGCAGCGGCCGGATCCAGTGCGAGCCAGCAGTCGGGTGGTGCGGCCAGCGAAGACAACGAACCGCTGGACATCATCGAAGCGATCGGTGATTCGGACGACAACGATTTTGCTGAAGCGGAATCGCTGACTCTGCAGCAATACAAGGTAAGCAGAGGAAGGATTCTTTTGCAGAAAATAAAAAAAGAAATTCACCCACCCAAGAAGGAATCGTAATGTCGTAGTCGTAGTTTCGTAAATGTTGTATTCGTTTTAGGGGGTTTCTTTCCCGTACCGTTCAACCTACTGCATCGTTGTTTTATTTTGCGATCATACGCAGCGCTGTTTGTTTGGCAAAGGCTGTGTCAATAAGGGACGTTGCGGGTGTGTGTGTCTGTGTGGCCAGGCTAAACCAATAGTCTGGCCCATACCGCTGTGCCCAAAGGGATGCAGAAGCGTACAACTTTTCAATGTTGCTGCGCTTTCTGCGATCGTCGTTTATTTGTTTAAACAACTGTGCTCGACGTTTGCAGCCTTCGTGCTGCAGCAACCATCTGCTCTTGGGCGGTGATGATCCTCACTGCCGTGAGGGCAGTAAAACTAGCAACGATCGATGAACAATCGTACCCCATATTTGCAATTAATATCACATGACGAAATGGCGTTATTTAGAGAACAATTCGCCATCAACAACGTGATCGTGATGTGCTTTCGATTTAACGATTTTAGTACACGCCATAAAACGTGTACATGGTTTGTGGTAGCGGGGCATTATGATCGTAATTTTCTATTTGCAGATCTCTTTTCCCGTGTGTCCCGACACCAATATTTGCCGAGATCGTATATGGTACGCTAACGCTTACGTACGCTGCACGTACTGCAATTCCTTCGGCAAACCGCTTGCCGGATTTGTGCAGGAGCGTAGAATTTGTAAACAGTGCGAATGCATGTGCTCCTCTAACCGGCACATCCCTTGGCCACATAGCTTGTTTCACAGCAAATTATTATTATTGAGCAGGGTTTGATTGTTTGCGTTTTCCGTTTTGCGTTCGCGTAAACACGGGTAGTGCAATAATGCATATCATTGCGCCGTCCGTTCTTCTGTGTTATGCAAACAAACGACAAGAATGTCCTTGGATATGTGTGGTTGTCACGCACAGGTCGGCGTTGTGGAAACCGGCCGGCATATTTGTTAAAGTTTGCAGTACTACTGTGACTGTGTAAAGAATCCAAAAGCGAAGTACCATAATCGAAGAATTTTTATAAAAAGAACACAAGCTTAGAATCACTTTGAGTGAGATTCCTACCTAAGAAATCCATCTAATTCTGATACGGATCGATCGATTTTCCCTTCCCTATCGCACGTCACAGGGGGATCAAAAGCATAGAAATCGGCACCCCACCCCATCAGCATATCTTGGGCGATATCGGACGCTTCTGTTATGCTACAAGGTGGCAGTGCATCGCAGCCGTACTCCGACAGCCAAGGGAGCGAATAAACGTTTCCCCACAACTCACCAACCAACCTCACCCCCCGTCAATCTGATGCCGCTGCACTTTGACGGCACTTTCGCAAAGTTGGTGGTGATAAAAGCATTAAAATCCGGACGATTCTGCGTTCCGATGTCTTCGAAGGTGCGAAGCCAATTCCCCATGCCACCGTACCGCCGACATCTCACTCTCTCGTGGCATTCACGTGCTACTGACGCGCTCCGTCTTTTTATGGTTCTCAACAGCAGTGTCCTCGGCTCCCATTTTTGGCGTCGTCAGGACATGGGTCGGGAGAGAGAGGTATGCGCAAGAGCTTTTGCAGTCGGTTCCCTTTATCGTATCGCCCCCTCATGGCGGTGTAAAAGTTGCGAAAGAGAAATATAAACTCGTCCGGAGGGTTGGAAATCCCCTCCTGGCACACGTACCCGATGGGACCATTTTCTTGGGGGCGGATGGGTGAAGGTGGTAGAAGCGGGGATAAAACTCGTAAAACTTTATAACATCCCATGAATTAAACTTTATTTTACGCTGTATTTTTTTATTATTTCTTCAGTTCTCTTTTACGACACTTTATCGTTTTAGCTGTGTGCGCGCGTGTTCAGGGTGCCGAATAGTGCTGTCTCACTCCCGTTCGCTCCTGTTCGATGTTTTGTCTTGCTTTTCTTGTTATATTTCTTAATGTAGTGTTTCAATCTACTGCTTCAACATTTTACCACAATTTTCGGTGCTCCATTGCTGTCTTTCTTTCTGTATTTTTTCGTTTTTCTTTTCCACTGTCATGCGACTTCATTCAGTTCGACAGAGTCAGTTTGTTATTATTATTTCTAGTTTTTATTATTTAAACATTTCCCCAGCTTTCCACCGAGATATAGTGTTCCATCCTTTTCTACCCTTTTGATTGTTCCTATCTTTTACCATCTCGTTTTTTCTTCAGATAGCGATCTTCTCTGATGGTTATTAATGCTGGTGTTTTCCTTTTTTCCCCGTTTTTCTATATTTTCCTATTTTATGTTTATTTTACACCCTGCAGTATGAGTTTTATCTTCTGGTACCGGCGTCGTCGTTTGGTGTGTGAGTGGTTTCTATTTTGAAATCATTATTTTTAGGAACGCTCATTAAGCGGCCAGTCATTGCGGGAGTTAAATTTTTATCAACAGATCTAAAGAATCTAAAGTTTTATAAGAAGGAAACATGTGAAAACTCGCCCATAATTATTGAAGGCAAGGAAACTGAGATCGTTTTCGTATTAAAAACAGCATATTATTGTACTCATTTATTTTTAATTTCAATTATCTTTTTCCTGATCGATTTTTGTGTTTATGGCGTACAATATATAACCGTTTCTTATTTTCTCATTATCTTCATTTTAATCATACTCAACGTATTCGCTTCGAAAATTGATAATTTATTTTTTCACATTATCTCTATCAACCACGGCATGTCCTTTTCTCGACGTATCTTAACGAACCATTTAAAACTGACAGGCGCCAGCTGTCTGCCCACACACACACATCCAGCCATGGCTTATAGCACCGTTCCGAATGGTAATGATCGCTATTAGTGTGTGTTGTTTATACTGTTTCCTTATTCCTTGTTTAATTTTAAATTGTGCAGAATAATTACACACCGCCATTACAATCCCCACTGCCCTCGGTGTCGTCGCTTCGTTTCGCTCTGGAAGCCATCAAACACAGGGTGATGCACGGAATGGGTCTCATTTCCTTATTTCGTATCGAATTTTATATTTATTTTCTTGCTACACAGTTTCCTTTTATTCCCTTCCGGTTTATGATCTATAACAATCCATCGTTTATCGTGTTGCAGATACATGCTCTGTGTATGGGTGTGCGCACCCATAGCGCCCTACACACACTCGCTCTCTCTCTCTCTCTTGATCATACCGTGCGATCAATCCCCTGGAGATGATGGTGCGCTAGCGCAGCATCTGTCTCTGTCGCTTTATGTTCAGGTTTTATTTTATTTAGTTTACTCATTTAACAGCCGTTCCCCGCCCGTTGTTGTTGTTAGCACTCGCCGTTGTTTTTCCCTGCCTTTCGTTCCTTGGCACACAATGTGCTCCTTTAATCGTCTTTTTCCATTGCTATTTTCGGTTGTTTTCTGTTTTCATTTATTTTTATTGTTATTGTTATGGAAGACGAATCCCCATCCGTTCCTTCTGCTTACGCTTCTATACAGAGTCTGAAATTATTTTATCTCACTCTCCTGCCATACTGCCTGCTGCCCCGCTTCCAATCGCTTTCCAAAGCTTTATAATGCACAACACAACCGAGCCGGGGCACACGCATTAAAATTCGTTAGTATTTCCGTTGGATGGCCAATAACATCGGCACCGGTGGCTTGGTGGTCGAAATGTTCGTTGCTCGGCGTTGTTGAGATTATATTTATATTTTGTTTCCCTTATTTCTTAGAGTAGAAAATCGCTGGCCCTGGCTTCCTTACCCCCACCCGGGGTGGTGTGTGGGTGTGGGATGAAAAAGTATTTTTATTTTATAGCACCCATCGCGTTTGCTGCTGGATCAGTTTTACAACACACAGGGGCACATACAATTATATCCGAACCGAGACACCGAACCGACTCATTTCGGGATACTATTGTACAGTGGCTTTGACTATGGCTTTGGGTGTGTTGGTGAATTTTATGATCATATTATAAGTTCTTTTTCCTTTTCTGTTTTTGTTTTTGCTGTTATAATAATAAAGTTTTTTTTTGTCGCTCAATTATTTTGTTGCCTGTTTCCACGTTCGGTTTTACGTTGCCTTCGTTGAGAAACGGCACCGAACTTCGTTCTTTCGTTGCGAAGTCATTCATCCCCACCAGACGTTAGATAAAATTTTAAATTCTCAATTTTTATGGCAATTTTCTGCTGTTAATTACGTCGATCCCAGGCCCCGTGAACATCACGTCCAGCGCGCGGTAATGACCCGGCGGAGAGTTATATTGAGGCAATTTTTAATTTTCGAAGAATTCTCTCATTTATTCCATAATCATCTCCTCTTTGTGGCTTATCCTATTAAAAAATACAATGTTTTCTTCGGTCGTCTTTCCTAATGAGGAAATAAAATTTCTTCAATCATCTGGTTTGGGTTGGATACTTTTTAACAGCTTTAATATCTTTCTCAGCCCTGAAGCGTTTTTGTTGTTGTTTGTTTCGAACACAATATATTTCCATGAGCATATTTATTTAAAAAATTCTAGTTTGTTTTCTGTTTCTCTCATTTCCGTTTTTCGCTTTCCGTTCTTCTTAACACAATCTCTAAAGTAAACTTTACCGAACACATGCGTGTTTGGTGCGTTTTCGATGCACATGTTTCTGAATTATTGTTATTATATATTTTCCTTCCATTCCCCATTTCGGTATTCGTTTCTGTTGTATGCTTTATCTGTTTTGTTATTCTTCCCCACTTTCACGTTGTTTCTTTTTTTTTCTGCTTTGTTTGCTTGCTGCGCCCTTTTCCTTTGCCCGCTTTGCTTAGTTTGGGTTGTCGTTTTTCGGTTTTCCAGTATTTTATATCTCGCTTCATGTTTTTACTTGTCCGTTGCTGTGTGTCTGTTCTATACACACATACTGTGTTTGCTCATTTACGCCCGTATACACCAGTATATTATTACAGTTTCTTTTCCGTTCGTCGTTAAAAGCCATTACGGGGCACAATTTCATCAAATGCACACCCTGTGCACTAAAATGTGGGATTTTAATTTGAGATTTATTGTTAGAAACTTTGTTTTCGCTCGCTCTCTGTCTCTCTCCCTCTTTGGTGCAGCGTTCCACATTTATCGCATTGTATCACGCAGTCCTAATTATCATTCTTTGTATAAAGGCATAAAAGCCATAGATTTAGGTTGAGCTTCTAAATATGAATTTATTGTTAGGCGGCGTCCGTTTTGCTTTTTTCTTTGCAGCCAGGGCTGTTGTAATTTATTTCTCTTTCTTCTGGCTTTTGCTTAACCTTATTTCTTTTAAATCCTAAATGAATTCCAACCTCCAAGCAAGGTTTTTACTTGGGCCTGGTGGTGCTATTTATAAACGCTACGAAATGAAGTTAAGTCTTATTTTATTGCTTGTGCGCTCGGATTGTTGGCGTTTGAATATTGTTATTTCTTCGCTGTTCTTCCGTTTCGTCTTTGGCAGCTTTCTTGATGATTTTCCACGAGCTCGGTCGACTGTACCGCAAAAGAAGCACAAATTATGTACAAACCGAATAGGATTAGATTGCCGGGTGTTATAATTTCGTTTGACCTTCTTCGTCGAAGGTGTGTAGTAGACGAGTTATAAGCTATAATTTTTCTGCTGCTTCCAAAAATTGTTCGTTTTGTGCAACCGAACACACAGAGCCTTGCCCGGGTGTGTAAGGTGAGAATCAAATATTAAAATCATAAAATTGGGTACCCATTTAACGGCCGCATCCGTACATAACCAACACGCACACACACTGCACAGGCGCAGGCTGGGTACGACGCGCGGACTATTCGACGAGACGAGATCGCGCTCCACGCAGGCGTCCATAATATTTAACCTAGTTTTATAACTATGCAATCAAACCATCGCAATCAAGAAGCTGATCTCGGAAAAGGGTTCAAGGAGCCTCCCTGTACCGTTGTGTGTGTGTGTTTGTGTGTTCGGAGGGCCACAGACAATTGCCCACCGCACCACCAGCAGTCGTCGATGGTTGATAATGTGTGAGTGAGTGGTAATAATTCTGTGCCGTGCTTTTAATTAAAACTCCTACGTTTTACAGCACTGCCTTTACGTGTTTTCCATAAAACCTTTAGCGACTAGTACGAATTTTTCATTTCTCTTATCTTTCGGTGCGACGTGCGTGCGTGTGTGTGTTGTAATGTTTGCCAGAAGGGCCATTAACATCAATGGCAGGCAATAGCAACATTATTCCAATAAGCATAGGGTGGTGTTGTAGGAAAATATGTAATTAAGTTTTTAACAATTATAACTATGCGCAAAACTTGGCTTAAACATCGACTTTGAAACAATGTAAAAAATGTATTTTTTTTGTATTATATATATTTTTTCTACTAACAATTTTACATGTTTCATCTCTGATTCTTGTTGTTGCCTACTTTTGGTGTATTGAAATTCCTTAAATGATCTTCACTCATTCGCTCAAAGCCATTTTACAATACTTGACCACTTAACAGAGCTTAGACTATATAAGTCCAAGTAATCTTTATAGTCTTTAAATTCGCTTCTGACACCAGGAGTTTGTCCAAAGCTGACGAACCGTTCTTAGTTATTGCGTTCTAAAGTTCAGAAGGATTTTTAATCCCCAAGGAAAATGGAGGGAGGACTCGCTATAATGACGATTTCTAAGAGCTGTACGGAGATCTCGTTAGCGAATTAGACTTCCCTATCTCCGGTCATGTCATGAGAATGGCACAGGACGACCCAACATTTTTGTTTGTCTTCCACATACTTCTTCTTCCTTGGCACTACAACCTCGTGAGGTCTATGCCTACCAGCTATTGCTAGCTTTCTGTGACTAAGTTTTACCCGTAGCTGGATAGTCAGTCCTTCGACATACAGAAAGGCCAAAAAGGCCGGGATATTGGTTTGAGGAGACGCCGTTAGATCTTGAGCGGCATCGAGAACCTTTGCAGCTTTGAATTGCATAGTACACCCTATATTTATTCTCTATGTCAAACGTAATTATGTGCAGAAATTTTCAAACTTATCATTTCGAATTCAAATTCGGCCCAAGTCACCCTGTACTCGCCATCGCCATGCTGCTCGAGTACCGGTTGGTTTTGTGTTCGTTAGTAAAAGCTATTTGCCAGTCGTCGTATAAACCCTTTTGCATAAAACATTTCATATTACACATAAATTTATATTTCTCTCATTTATTCATACCCCGCCTCTACCGCAGCCCAGTATCTACCCCACCTTACCCAGCATATCGTCTCCTGGTGCTATCGCAATTTTACTGATTTTATCATTTATTCCCCCCCTGATTGTCCCAACTCGCTATCTCTATTTGTGAAATTTTCCTTCCCCACTGTCTCTCTCTCGCTCTCTGTGTTTGTTTTCCACAGCTCTTGCTCACACGTTTGTGAATGCTATCCTTTTCGTTCGATTATTCGCTCTCTAGTACATCTACAACTCTCCACCAAAAACATTTCATCTCTTGAATGTCTCTCCTGTTATCTCCCTGGCGAGTCCTTCTCTCTTTCTCTCGCAACTTTCTAACACATGTTATCTCCGGGGGTATCCGAAGAATTCCACACCACACCTCCCAATCTTCCCACCATCACCTCAATAGTGTTGAAGTTCGGTTTCGGAGTTTTCTCGGTTCGGAAATTAAACAAAATTAAGCTCTTATCTTCTCTGTGGCGGGGCATGGCTTTGGCACAGTGTTACTGCCATTGTACATGGTGATTACTTTTCCCCCACTTCCGCTCCTCCCAAGAAAGGGGGGTAGGGTAAGACGGGGCGATGGGTCTTCTATCTCTTTCTAATTCTTTCATTTGTTACCTTATCCGACGTTAAGCTTAAAGTTTCTCTATTGGTTTTAGTACCATCTAGAAGGACACGCCGAACACCACTTCCCATTAGAATGGATCCTTGAATGTTCCTCCGGACGAGATGGGACGCTCCCTCTCACCACGTGTACTACCTTGCGCCTCCATCCCGGAATAACTCGGGCCTTAGGATCTATTTTGAAAATGTTACTTCATTTCTCGCTTTGATTACTAGTATTGATTTTACATTAAGCCAGTAAGTGTTATTTCGGTCGGCCACACCATCTCCCGTTGCTGCTTGTTATCGGTTCAGGTTTGCCCATCATGGTGCGGTACTTTGTTTAACTATTGTCGGTTTATATACCGCACACAGGGAAGCAAGTGATTGCAGGGGTGGGGACGAGAAAAGGGAAGCGGAATTGTAACTATCTATATTTATTACAGCAAATAATGAGCGTTATTCCCATTTAATGCGCGCCCTACCGGCCATTCTGCGTTTCATCATGCCGCCGCCACTGAACATTGCTTTCAGCGCTATAATAAGTTCGTTATTCATTTCCACACGGCCTCCCCTCATGTCAACGTGCCACAAATACTAACTAGTTTCGGCGCGCAATTCAACGATCTGCCTCTCCAAAAAAAAAACCGTATGTGAACGTTACCACGTGCTCGGCTTGGTATGCCATCTAGCGGTGGATAGTGTAACTTTCGCCCCGGATTGGAAGCGATTGGTCGACACGGTTCGATTTGCTTTTGCTGCGAAGTGATTGTCCTTCCTTCTCCACACCAAATGGATATTGAATGTCAACAGAGCGCACAAGCGGACAGTGAGAATGAGTTTGTTTTCATCGTAAGATAAACAAACGCCGCATCCTTCTCTATCGCGGTGGCTCCAGCTAGCCGAAAGTCCTTCGGTATCACAACAAAACATCATCTTTTATCGATAGGTTTTAAGGCTCTCAAGTATATCAAGTGTAAACGCAGAAAATATGTATTTATAATTTTTCCCTGTCGTTAAGAAACGGTCTCTCCTGCTCTCGCGCATTACTGCGCCGAACAATGCACAATGAAATGGCTGGAATGTTAAGCATTAGTTTTAAACAACTTTCTTACGCTACGGCTGCTCAAGACACCATTGCGCTGTGTTTCGGGGTGAAGTGGCGAAGCAAATGGCAACGAGAAGGAGGTGACAGGCTTCAAGGACGATAACTGTGAGCGCTCGTCTCGTCAGTTGCCGAGTGTGTGTGTGTGTGTGTTTGGAACTTAATGCTGTGTGCAAAAGTTGCGAGTCCACTGCAATCATCATGTTTCCGCCGACTGCTCCATTCCGGAATAATTACTGAACCGCCTTCACCTTCCCAGATTGCCGGTCCGAACTGTACATTCCGAAGGAAAGAGTTGACCACCGGAATGTATCCACGCGGTGAGAGTCCTGAGGAACTCGGACTGTTGGGAGTTTTGGTGGTAGAAAACATAAATTTTGAGTGGAAACTGTGTGAGAGCAAATCTGGCACGAAATGTTTTTGTTGTGTCCTCTCTCTCTCTTTCTCTTGAATTCTCTGGTACAAGCGAAACACGTTGCTTACAATGTTTACCTTCGTTTTAACATTGCTCAGTGGCAGTGGCAAGGATTCTACTCGGTGCACATTTCGCCAATGTTCCACGTTGCAGCACATCCTGCAGGCCATGTATCGTAACCTTGATGGTCACCTGATGCTCCTGTATCCTGAGTGGACCCCATTGAAACACACCGGTTAAAGGATAGTATTGATTTTTCCATTTTCCAAACCAAAAGGAACAATTGCGTCGAGTCGTCCTTTTTTCCCAGAGGTTAAAGCAATGTACTTTGGTCCTTAATACCGTTGTTCGTTAATGTTTCAACCAAAGCGAGAGTACTCCAAAAAGCGCCGAAAAGACATGAAAGAATTTTTGTGTGGAGCATTTTCTCACAATGTGTAGAGAGAGCAGCACGCTTGTCCAACGCTTAGATTGGGTAACTCTTCGTTATTTCTTTGCATTATTTCATCGTTATCATTTTATGAGGCCATTAATGTATACGTGGCTAGCAAATGACACACCGAATGATGATGCCGTTGAGAGAGACGTTGAGCCCTCGGAGCCGCCCGGACGTGGGATGGTTTTGGAGAACCGGCAACGATGATGATGACGATGATTATGGATATTTCTGGAAAAAGGAAATGATTTTATATATGTATGTATGTGCATGTATATAGTGGCCATATTATAGCAGTGTTTCTTTGTTGCTGCCTTTGTTGCGGCCCAGTTTGTCGTAGCTATAATTTGTTCACATCTTAGCTTTCGGTTTCCAGTTTCATCCAGCAGAAAAGGGGATCATTCAGATAGCGGACCACTGTTCGGACCACTTCGCTCTAGCATCCATTACTCTTCGCAACCATTCGGTATTGTCCTCTGGATCTCTCGACCAGAGGCTACAGCTACGAGTTTGGTTCAATGAGATAATTAAATTTTAAAATAATATCATTATATTATCCAACGCAGTAGCATCTCCGTCCTGTCTCCCGATCCCATTCCTTGCCGCATCCTGACATCTCCGGCACGTTAACTGTGTTGGAATGGTGCGGTGAGCACAACGACAACGACATCAATGGGTTGGAAGCATAAAATTAAAATAGCGTACGAACGAGCGCTGTACGAACGTCAGGCGAGTAAGAACGGGGTTTGACGGAGAGCCTTCCTTCACGTGTGCCTTCTCTTGGCTGTGTAACAACAATGTATATAAAAGTTGCTTTTTACATAACTTTTTAACATGATTTAAAACATTTACACATAGCTAATTATGCGATGGTTTCGTGAGGCGAGACTGAAATAGGGGCAGGAGTAAAATTGCGTTTCACATACAATTTATTTTTATTATTTGTTTCTAGCCCATCTTCCCGGCTTCCGGGACAAGAATAAGGGCCGTGCACTAAGTCGACAGGCAAGCTATTACTACCGACCGACCAGGGGTTTCCGGTTGTTTAGCACTTTCCAGTACCTTGTCTCGTGTAGAACAAGGGTACCTCGCGTGTGATTCCTTACAGGCGTATGGGTTTATTTTTTTGGATAAGTTTCTCCGGATAAGTATCCGGTCGATACTGCAACGCATTTTATATGGTGCATCCTTATGGAGTGGAGAACCTCCGTCAAACATCAAACAACGCTGTCGGTGCAATCACCCCATGCAATCGAAGTATATGATATGTGTATTCCATATGTGCGGAAACTATATTTGTCAGTTCTATTGCCTTCAACGTCATGGGTAAGAAATGGAACGCTCTAGCCGAGAGTGTTTAGGTGGCTGTCAAGTGCTATGATGCTAGAAAACTGGGGTGGAGACGAGTTCGTTAGCAACGTGCCCAGGGTTGTTGTATGAATCTAATAATTCTAAATTTCACTTCAATTAACCATTGGCCCGGGAGCAGTAACGCCGCGGTGCTTGTTGTATAGTATGGGGTGTACGGTGTTTCGTCGTCACTTGTTCTCTCGGTACGGCGGCATCACTTTGAAACGACGAGGGATGACAGCAAGGCAACACCCACCTAGTGCTTATTACGATAGCTTGCTTATTAGATATGGAGGGAGCACCCACAGCACATACAAGAATTTATTTCCTGCTGTGTGATTTAAAATTTACCACTCTAGTGCGTTATACATTACGAAAGGTAATAATTACATTCTTATCTGCTCATTTCGATCATCTTCTATACAGCAGCTAACAGATGTATACATTTTCCCCATTTCTAATGTACTTTATTTTAGGCATGGAAACAATTTGCCTTTACCATCTGGATATCTTGAAGGGATCTCGTATGCAATCAAGAAACTTACACGCCTGATGATAGTGTTTCGGGTTCGAAACCATGTGCTTCGTTATATTAGACTGATTCCATATCTCTCGCTCTCTCTCTCCCAATGTGAGAGTATTATTATTTTTCTCACACTTCTTTTCTCTTATTATTGCTTTCTATACCGAGAATCGCTAAGTCTGGCATCACTTTGAAACGACGAGGGATGACAGCAAGGCAACACCCACCTAGTGCTTATTACGATAGCTTGCTTATTAGATATGGAGGGAGCACCCACAGCACATACAAGAATTTATTTCCTGCTGTGTGATTTAAAATTTACCACTCTAGTGCGTTATACATTACGAAAGGTAATAATTACATTCTTATCTGCTCATTTCGATCATCTTCTATACAGCAGCTAACAGATGTATACATTTTCCCCATTTCTAATGTACTTTATTTTAGGCATGGAAACAATTTGCCTTTACCATCTGGATATCTTGAAGGGATCTCGTATGCAATCAAGAAACTTACACGCCTGATGATAGTGTTTCGGGTTCGAAACCATGTGCTTCGTTATATTAGACTGATTCCATATCTCTCGCTCTCTCTCTCCCAATGTGAGAGTATTATTATTTTTCTCACACTTCTTTTCTCTTATTATTGCTTTCTATACCGAGAATCGCTAAGTCTGATTGATGATGGTGAGAAAGGCACCAACAACTCCGTACCCTCACAATCCTTCAGGTTTCCCATCTGTATCGTGTTAGCGTATGTGTTTGTAAGTGTTGTGTTTGCTCAGTTGGATCTTATTTGTTTGCTGCTGGGCACATTAATCTTGGCGTATGGATGTACAAGTCAATTCCCTCAAAAGAACTTCCTTTTTAATACAAGTTTTTCCGACAACGAGCAAATTAGGACCCTTATGAAAAATAATTCTTAATAATAATCATACTTCCAAGAGTCTCCATAGGTCTTTCGAAGTCCTAAAGACTTCATTTCAGATCACCAAAAGAGCTCGTTATCGGTGGGTCCTCACCGTCCAAAAGACCTTTTCGTACAAGAAGCTTGAATTCGTTATCGGTCGACCAATTACCAATTTTTTACGATGTATTGAGAGGAATAAAGTAGTTTAAGGTTATGAAAACAATGTATGCGGTTCGAAATGTGCATTTCGATTTATAGTAATTATGCAAGATATAGACCACTTTAAATTGCGATTGTTATATCAAGGTTCTGGACTTGCATGACCGATTAAAGCTATGCTGTCATTTGTTGTGTCCACCCTTGCCGTTTGATTCTACCGCCAAAGCTATACATCCTCTTTTTCGGTCCAAACGTTCGGCCTGGAATAATTTTATGCGATACGCAAAATCATTTCGTATTTCCCATTTCAATCCAATTACTTATTTTTATTTGAACTACATTGCCATTACTCTGCGCTTTTCGTGTCGTGTCCCCACATTCTGCATGGCCTGCAACCAACCCTTACACCAACGCGACATTGCATCAAACAAAACTCCGAGACCCGGAGTGGTTTAATTTTAAGGATTCTTCCTCCCGCACGGTCCCGTTTGTCCATGCTTTCCCTTCGCCATGTTGTTGCAAAAATGTCAAAAATCATTACCATTTTTTGTGTTCACTGTCCTCCGTCTCCCGCTCTTCGAGGTTCATCATCCTTTGCCCATTTCTGTGACCGCGTCCTGTTACCCGAACGGGGGGGGGTGCATGTATTTTCCAGAATGGGAAATAATTTATGCAATAAATGAAAATAAACTGTACATTTTACCATACCAAACGCGACAGTATTCAAATAGTGTGCGTTACCCAAATAGGTCAGACCGGTGGTAAGCGTTCCGAATGGTGCCAAGCGAATAATAATAATATTGGTGTGCTATTTGCCATGTTCGGATTTATTCGATGGCACTATATTCTAGTGGATATTAATTTTGCTCAATTCCACCAGCCGGCTGTTTATGTGTGGGGTACGTGCAATGTCACCCCATGTGCGATCACCATTTGGTGTGAATTTTGTTTTCGGTTCGGTTTTTTTTTTCTCAAATTTAATTTGTTTATTTATTGTTTCATTTACTTCTTGTCGGTTTTCTGTTCAGGCGTTAAATTATATCCTATTTAAACAGCGCGCGACCCTACCTCTGATCCTCCTGCCCTGCAACAACGATCGATGGTGGTCGTCGGTGTCGGATGTTTG
>LULA01016788.1:0-18564 GCA_002091835.1 Anopheles maculatus | reverse complement strand
TTCGTCGCCATTTTTGTCGCGACGGTGCTCGTGCTGTTGTGAAAATTTTGCAGCAAATTTCCCCACCACCCATCGTGTTTTCATCGGTGGAAATCGTCTGAAATTTGGCATTTGTATTTCCAAATTCGTATCCACCCCAAGTTTGTCCGTAATACGCCGTGTAATTTGCCCGAAAAGTGCCCTTGGCTACAGTACGTGTTCAGCACCGTGTAACACCACCCTGCCCGATTACCACCCAATCGTCACTGCGTATAATCGTGATCGTGTCAAAGAAAAAGAAAAAAGAATCGAAAGTTCCGGCCAGTGGTCGAAAATAATAGCGACAGCTGTAAAAGTCTCGTACTTCCAAAGCGTTTCAACCAAACGAGAGCTGTGCGTTTGCTCTTCGGCTGCTTTTGAAGCAGAGTTTGGAATTGTGTGATTTTTCTTAAAACCAAGAAACAGAAGAAGTATTTCTTCCAGATTTTTTTTGAGAGGTGATCAACATGGCAAACTAAAAAAGTAAAAATGATGCCGCAACGTAAGGAACAAGTTTCACTCCCCGTCGCCGCCGTCGTCGTCGCTAGCGCAACCAGCAGCAGCAGCAACCGAGTCCGTTGCACTGCCTGCTCCATCGTCGAAGCCCAGGAAGAAGGCTGTCCAATTTTTGTATCGTCGTATCTGCAAGCTGTAGCGTCAGCCACCACCATCCTTAATGGAGAAGAATCGTTTTACCAATCAGAATCTGTCGAAGGGACAGATTTCTGAAACGAAGAAAAATCAAGGTTGGTAGCAAGCTGCTTGTCCCAGAGCTCTAGCAACACCACGTAGTAACATTATGTGCTGTTTTCGTTTTAGATGTTTCTGTTAAGTGGCCTCGGCAGTCTAAACGTCGTGGTGAACAATCGGATAGCAGCAACAACCATCGGAACGGTGCCAGCACCGGTAAGGTACCGAACTCAAACAAAAACCGTAATCAAAGCAACTACAACTACGATGCTAGGCAACGGTTGCAACGACCGGTCCGTGCGTCGGAACAATATCCTACCGACGATGCTGAAATCGGGCCGGATTCGCTGGTTGAAGAGCAATCGACCGCTGGCGGAACCGCCGGATTAGCTGGACCAGCTAGACCGAACACGACGCCCAACAGCGCACGTGGTGAATTACATTCGGTGTTTACACCGGGCTCGAAAAAGCAGAGCCTAAACCATCTGCTGAACTATCATTACGCACCGCGTGAACGCGACCAACCGGTACGATTCACGCGCACGGGCAATATTCGCAAGCTGACGAACCAGTCGCACGGCCGGTACAACAAGGAGCAGTTCCTGCAGGCTAATTGCCAGTTTGTGGTCCGCGCTGGGGAAGACTATGAAGGGCTGCTGGCCGCACCCGATCAGCTGGTAGACTGGGGCAAGGTGGAACAGATCCACGTGCTCAGTTCGGAGGAACCGCAGTGTCCGATCTGTCTGTATCCGCCGGTTGCGGCGAAGATGACCAAATGTGGCCATGTGTACTGCTGGCCGTGCATTCTGCACTATCTGGCCCTGTCGGACAAGACGTGGCGCAAGTGTCCTATCTGTTACGAAGCGATCCATCTGCCGGATTTGCGATCGGCCGTATCGAAACCGTTCCACGCGTTCGGTACGGGTGAGTACGTCACGCTGCAATAGAGTAATTTCACCGTCGGTGACATTGACATCGTGCCAACGGCACAGTGTGCCGGACAGCATTACTATTTCTACCAATCGCTCGATGGACAGCCGCTCTTTCTGCACTCGATCCGAACACGACGCCCAACAGCGCACGTGGTGAATTACATTCGGTGTTTACACCGGGCTCGAAAAAGCAGAGCCTAAACCATCTGCTGAACTATCATTACGCACCGCGTGAACGCGACCAACCGGTACGATTCACGCGCACGGGCAATATTCGCAAGCTGACGAACCAGTCGCACGGCCGGTACAACAAGGAGCAGTTCCTGCAGGCTAATTGCCAGTTTGTGGTCCGCGCTGGGGAAGACTATGAAGGGCTGCTGGCCGCACCCGATCAGCTGGTAGACTGGGGCAAGGTGGAACAGATCCACGTGCTCAGTTCGGAGGAACCGCAGTGTCCGATCTGTCTGTATCCGCCGGTTGCGGCGAAGATGACCAAATGTGGCCATGTGTACTGCTGGCCGTGCATTCTGCACTATCTGGCCCTGTCGGACAAGACGTGGCGCAAGTGTCCTATCTGTTACGAAGCGATCCATCTGCCGGATTTGCGATCGGCCGTATCGAAACCGTTCCACGCGTTCGGTACGGGTGAGTACGTCACGCTGCAATTGATGAGACGGGAGAAGGGCACGATGAAGGTGGTGGAGGTGAATGATGAGGTGGGTCTTGGGGGAATGATTCCTTCAGCCGGCGTGTCGATTCCGCACTTTGATGCCGCAGTTGGCAATAGCATCCTAACCAAGCTGCTGCTAACCGACACGGTGCAGATGTTGAAAATTATCGAGCGCGAACAAAAGGAGCTAGAAAATCAGCTGGTATCGGATGGTGCCGAAGCACCGGAGAACATGTTCGTGCAGCAGGCGCTAGACATCCTCGGCGAGCGGCGCACTCTTTTGAAGGCAGCGAAAGCGATCGTATTTCCTGTTGCGGCGGAGAAGACTGTCGTGCGTGAAGCATCGGACGCTGCTACTGACCAGCAGCAACCTGCGGACAGTGCTGAGGACAGCCACGATGGAGCGAGCGAGGCGTCGTCCGATTTCATGATCGACGAGGAGAGTAATTTCACCGTCGGTGACATTGACATCGTGCCAACGGCACAGTGTGCCGGACAGCATTACTATTTCTACCAATCGCTCGATGGACAGCCGCTCTTTCTGCACTCGATCAACAGTCGCATGCTGCAGGCAATGTACGGCAGCCTGGATCGTAGTCCGCCGCGCATTACGGGCCGAGTGGTGCAGAAGGATTCATGCTCGATGGATGAGAATTTGCGCCGCCGGCTGAAGTATCTCGAGCATCTGCCCGTCTGCACACAGTTCGATGTGGTCGAGCTGGACTTTGGTACACCGGCGGACGGTAGAGATGGTCTCGTATCGGAGGCAGTGTTGAGCCTCTTCCACGACGAGCTGAGCATGCGTCAACGGACTCGGCAGAAGCGTGCCAGAGCGGAGCAGAAGCGCGAGAAGCAGATTTTTGAGTTTAACGAACGTCAGCTCGGGAAGGCAATGGCACGATCGGCACGCATTTCCATCGATTCCACCAAACAATTTCCTTCGGTAAGAGCTACTTTAAACTACGTGTATCCGGCTTCTATAGAGTCACCAAAATATTAGACATTTCATGGCTTGCCCGTGAGTGACTTCAAATTTCCCTAAGCAATATCCGATGGACTTTATTTTGACAAACTTAAATCGAAAAAAACATTTGCAATCAAATTACGGGAAGGATGTATAAATAACTGATCGATAAGGCATCGTATTCTGTTCTAAGGTTAAAGCGAGAGTGACTCTATAGAAACTGGACAACAGTGCCCACGAAAATCAATTAACCAGAAGAGCATTTTAATTATTCTTCTAATTCCCCTACTCAGTGCGGTTTGTCCGAATCATATCCTGACGATCCAATCCCGTTTGGAACTAGTCCTGCCGCAAGCGATATCTCGAGCTCTCCTGGTTCCGGTGGATCCGTGATGTCTTCGTGGTCTAAGGTAAGCTCGCGTATGCTTCACACGTTCAAAAAATTTGCGCTAACTCTCCATCCAATACACACGTCAGATGGTATCGACTCAACCTTCCTCGGGTCAACGTTGGCCTACCTTAGGAGGTGGTGCATCGTCATCCATTTCCAGTGCGAGCTCAGCTCCAGCACCGAAGCTGGTACAAGTGACTGGTAGCCGTATGACGGCCACGACTTCTCGTACTGCTGCCGGTGGTTGGCGCCAACCAACCTCCTCCGATATCGATGAGGATGAAACGGACGAAGAGGTTATTGCTGCACGGGCACCACGTTTCAGCAACAATCTTGGCCGAGCCATTGAGGCAGCACTGGAGAAGAAGGTTTCGCAACCAAACCAACCATCATCCAGTGCTGCCTCCGGTTCCGGTTCGGCAGGCGGTTCTGCAGCCGGAAAGCGTAAGAAAAATAAGAAAACTCTTCTCTTTGCATCCGGAATGAACTTGAGCTAGGTTGTGGCGGGTTAGATGATGATGTTCGATTTACTGGATAGCTGCTTGTGTTTATTCAATGTATATGTTCTGTGTGTATAACTACTCAGTTAAGTTTTAACTATTCCTTCTGTTTGCTACGATACGTTATGTTTTGCCTATAAAATCGATTCGGTTTATCAATTTTGCTTATTCGATAAATTGTATATTGGCCTCTTCTGACAAGAGCTAAAATTGCCTTTTCTCCTAAATTGATTTTTTGTTTGTTTGCGTATCAGTTAATCAAAAGTAATGTGTAATGGGCCAACGGAACGATAAATATGCATAATATTGCCTACGCGATGTTGTCGGAATTAAATTCCGATCAAATGCGGTACGGATCTTAGGGGGATACATCAATTATACCTTAACACGTATAGCAAACAATAAAGTACTGTGACAACCTACTACAAGGTAGAATGATTACAACGATGTATATCACATTTACTTCTACCCGTTTCAAGCTGGATTCCTCTATGTCCTCCACGAAAAAAATGCCAAAATGACAACTCCCCTTAAACCGATGAAGCTTGGACAATGCATAGCTACTTCGACTACGACACTTCTTCAAAAAATAAAGCCCAAAACCAAATGATTAAGATATAGTGTTCCATTTAAAACAATGAATCGTTTATTATGATAATTTCATGTTGTTTTACGTTCGAGACATCGACAATCGGGGGCGCTCTCCCCATTTAGCTAACTGATCAATTTCATTTCCCTGGTTTTCATTTATGATCAAGCTTAGTTGGCAAACACTCACGCACATGGCGGTGGTGACCAGTGGCAGCGTAGTTATGCTTTACTTTTTCACATAACGCAGCGTTGCTGCCGCTCGACGCCTCCGATGCACGAATGTGTAACGTGGGGGATTAATGTATAGATATATTTATATTATTACGAATTTCATCATGCTACTCAGTCAAGTGTACGACGGCAGTATCCAATAAACATTAACATTTAAAATGAGAACATTTACACGAGTATCCGTCGCTATTCTTATGTTATGATACGTGCCTAGAGCGTGTGTGCAAGTATTTGTTCCGATAGAATACGTTTTTGCTTAGTAGATAAGCTGCTGAAACAGGATTTATTCGCACGAGTTTTGCGAATGAAGTGTATCCTGCGCTTTCGAGCAGCAGCAGCAGCAGCATCAACCATTCCTTCCCTTAGTGCCGTGAATCGGAGCTGCAAGGTACTGGTTCGAAAGGATATAAATTAATTTAGATAAAGGAGTCTTGCCGGAGGAACCGTGCGCTGGATGCTGCTCATTCTTCTTGGGACGGTGAGGACAGCCACGATGGAGCGAGCGAGGCGTCGTCCGATTTCATGATCGACGAGGAGAGTAATTTCACCGTCGGTGACATTGACATCGTGCCAACGGCACAGTGTGCCGGACAGCATTACTATTTCTACCAATCGCTCGATGGACAGCCGCTCTTTCTGCACTCGATCAACAGTCGCATGCTGCAGGCAATGTACGGCAGCCTGGATCGTAGTCCGCCGCGCATTACGGGCCGAGTGGTGCAGAAGGATTCATGCTCGATGGATGAGAATTTGCGCCGCCGGCTGAAGTATCTCGAGCATCTGCCCGTCTGCACACAGTTCGATGTGGTCGAGCTGGACTTTGGTACACCGGCGGACGGTAGAGATGGTCTCGTATCGGAGGCAGTGTTGAGCCTCTTCCACGACGAGCTGAGCATGCGCCAACGGACTCGGCAGAAGCGTGCCAGAGCGGAGCAGAAGCGCGAGAAGCAGATTTTTGAGTTTAACGAACGTCAGCTCGGGAAGGCAATGGCACGATCGGCACGCATTTCCATCGATTCCACCAAACAATTTCCTTCGGTAAGAGCTACTTTAAACTACGTGTCCGGTTTTTCTAGAGTCACCAAAATATTAGACACATCATGGCTTGACAGTGAGTGATTTCAAATTTCCCTAAGCAATGTCTGATGGATTTTATTTTGACAAACTTTAATCGAAAAAACATTTACAGTCAAATTACGGGAAGGATGGATTGTGATATTCCACTTATCAGACTGTATGAATATGTTACCACGAGTAACTTTTGCTTGTATCTCAAACTTTTATTTCACTTTTTGGTCTTGCAGAGTCTCCCCTTTAGTTTGCAGACTTCGAATACCTTATCCTAAATCCTATCCGCTATTTATAATAAAATTTCCTTAATCTAATCCTAGCTTAATTTATTTACTTTCTACTTATCCTTACTTCTATCTTATGCTTAATATTCTTATGCTAGCTATTCTATCCCTATCTTTTATCATCTATCTTATTCTAACCTTATCCTTATCTACCTATAATTATTCTATAATTAATTATGGGATGATATGCATCCGTTGCCTATGTGCAGGCGCCACAGGATGAATCATGCGTACTTTTGGAAGATTGTGTTCTAAGGCTAAAGCCAGAGTGACTCTATAGAAACTGGACAACAGTGCTCACGAAAATCAATTAACAGAAAAGCATTTTAACTATTCTTCTTACTCCCCTACTCAGTGCGGTTTGTCCGAGTCATATCCTGACGATCCAATCCCGTTTGGAACTAGTCCTACCGCAAGCGATATCTCGAGCTCTCCCGGTTCCGGTGGATCGGTGATGTCTTCGTGGTCTAAGGTAAGCCATAAACTCGCTTTATTCGCGCATGCTTCACACTAGTGATGTGCGCTCCGGAGTGCACCCACGATTCCGGAGCCGGCTCCGACTAAACGGCTCCGGAACCGGCTCCGCACCCACGGCTCCGGAGCCGACTCCGAACTAACGGCTCCGGAACCGGCTCCGAAGCAGGCTCCTTACGGCCTAACGGTGAACGACTCCGAACCAACGGCTCCGGAGCCGGCTCCGAACTAACGGCTCCGGAGCCGGTTCCAAAAATTATTGGAACCGGTCGGAGCCGGCTCCGGCTTCGGAGCCGTTTTTCTCATCACTACTTCACACGTTTAAAAAATTTGCGCTAACTCTCTCCATCCCAATACACACGTCAGATGGTATCGACTCAACCTTCCTCGGGTCAACGTTGGCCTACCTTAGGAGGTGGTGGTGCATCGTCATCCATTTCCAGTGCGAGCTCAGCTCCAGCACCGAAGCTGGTACAAGTAACCGGAAGCCGTATGACGGCCACGACTTCACGTACTGCTGCCGGTGGTTGGCGCCAACCAACCTCCTCCGACATCGATGAGGATGAAACGGACGAAGACCTCATTGCTGCACGGGCACCACGTTTCAGCAACAATCTTGGCCGAGCCATTGAGGCAGCACTGGAGAAGAAGGTTTCGCAACCAAACCAACCATCATCCAGTGCTGCCTCCGGTTCCGGTTCGGCGGGTGGTTCTGCAGCCGGAAAGCGTAAGAAAAATAAGAAAACTCTTCTCTTTGCATCCGGAATGAACTTGAGCTAGGTTGTGGCGGGTTAGATGATGATGTTCGATTTACTGGATAGCTGCTTGTGTTTATTCAATGTATATGTTCTGTGTGTATAACTACTCAGTTAAGTTTTAACTATTCCTTCTGTTTGCTACGATACGTTATGTTTTGCCTATAAAATCGATTCGGTTTATCAATTTTGCTTATTCGATAAATTGTATATTGCCACTTCTGACAAGAGCTAAAATTGCCTTTTCTCCTAAATTGATTTTTTGTTTGTTTGCGTATCAGTTAATCAAAAGTAATGTGTAATGGGCCAACGGAACGATAAATATGCATAATATTGCCTACGCGATGTTGTCGGAATTAAATTCCGATCAAATGCGGTACGGATCTTAGGGGGATACATCAATTATACCTTAACACGTATAGCAAACAATAAAGTACTGTGACAACCTACTACAAGGTAGAATGATTACAACGATGTATATCACATTTACTTCTACCCGTTTCAAGCTGGATTCCTCTATGTCCTCCACGAAAAAAATGCCAAAATGACAACTCCCCTTAAACCGATGAAGCTTGGACAATGCATAGCTACTTCGACTACGACACTTCTTCAAAAAATAAAGCCCAAAACCAAATGATTAAGATATAGTGTTCCATTTAAAACAATGAATCGTTTATTATGATAATTTCATGTTGTTTTACGTTCGAGACATCGAAAATCGGGGGCGCTCTCCCCATTTAGCTAACTGATCAATTTCATTTCCCTGGTTTTCATTTATGATCAAGCTTAGTTGGCAAACACTCACGCACATGGCGGTGGTGACCAGTGGCAGCGTAGTTATGCTTTACTTTTTCACATAACGCAGCGTTGCTGCCGCTCGACGCCTCCGATGCACGAATGTGTAACGTGGGGGATTAATGTATAGATATATTTATATTATTACGAATTTCATCATGCTACTCAGTCAAGTGTACGACGGCAGTATCCAATAAACATTAACATTTAAAATGAGAACATTTACACGAGTATCCGTCGCTATTCTTATGTTATGATACGTGCCTAGAGCGTGTGTGCAAGTATTTGTTCCGATAGAATACGTTTTTGCTTAGTAGATAAGCTGCTGAAACAGGATTTATTCGCACGAGTTTTGCGAATGAAGTGTATCCTGCGCTTTCGAGCAGCAGCAGCAGCAGCATCAACCATTCCTTCCCTTAGTGCCGTGAATCGGAGCTGCAAGGTACTGGTTCGAAAGGATATAAATTAATTTAGATAAAGGAGTCTTGCCGGAGGAACCGTGCGCTGGATGCTGCTCATTCTTCTTGGGACGGTTCATCGCTACCTTCCACACCCTCCTGCATCTCTTCCTCCTCCTCCTCCTGCTCCTCCTCGTCGTCGTGTTCCTCTTCTTCGTATTCTTCGTCGTCTTGTTCGTCATCCCCATTTTGGTGTGACTTTTTCGCTCCGGATGAATCCATCGACTTCCCGTACTTCTCGATATACTTCTGGTACTCTTCCTTCGCTCGGTTTTCCGTAGCATCCACATCAATTATCTGTACGCGCAGCTGCTTCGACTGTTCGATACAGCGTACCTTCACCTCCATATACTCATCTGCCCGTTTATCCTCCCAGCAGGAGTACTGCAGAAAAAGAGATTAGCAAGTGCGTTAAAATTGCATCCAAACGTGTGGTTCATGTAAAGGCATCTTACTTACCACCATAGAGGAAGTGAACTGTGGCGTACTGGCATCGACGGATTTATCGCGAAAGTATTTCTGTAACAAGCTCGACCCATCCCGACGCCACAAACACACCTTCAAATTGTCCCGTATACCCTCCTCCAGATCGGCACGCGAAGCGAACAGCTTCAAGTATCCGCTCTTGTCCGGAAAACTTCCGGACATGTTGGCCACCTTTCGTTGGATCGGTTTTACCGTCGGTTCGGCTGTGGAAGAATCTAACCCACCGGACACCGGTGAGGTGGTCGGACTTAGCTTCACCTGTACCTTCGATGTGGACGGTGGTGTCTTGCTGTCGCTTTTGCGATTGTACGCACGATGCGGAGTGCCGGCAGTGGACTTACGCCCTCTTTTCGGAACCGGTGGCGTGGAACTTCCACTGCCTTCACTATCGAAACGATCATCGTCGTTCTCGCCATCATCATCCTCGTCGTCATCGTTGTCGTCGTCGAACTTGCGTCGTCGGCCCGGACCTCTACTTTTTGCAGCTGGTTTACGACCACGCTTCGCACCACCCTTGGAGCGACGACCACGCTTACCCCCACCCGAACCACTCACTATATCACGCGTCTTCCGCTTTAACGCTTTCGGGTCCCCCTTTTCCGGTCGCCAATCCTCTTCCGAGTCTTCAAAATCGGTTTCCTCGTCAAAATCGGACCCGTCCAGGGTTGTGGTTACCATCTCCGTTCTGCTGCGCATGTTGTGTGGTGTTAAGCAGTGAGCGAGAGTGTGAGTTATGATACTATTCTGCCTACGAAGGAACAATAGCCTTAAGCTTATTTATTATGCTCACATTTTATTCAAATATCGCAAATAAGGTACCTTTATCCGCGTAAAGGGCACTATAGGAATTTTAGCACTATTTCCCCCCCTGGGTTGCGTTTGCTATCTCTTTCTACTTTGATGCTATTTTTCCGAACCGAGAATCCGGAACGACGCAACGGTGGATGATTCCTACGCTCGTAACCCCGTTTGAACTAATTTAATCCCCGCTATAGCTTTCCTAAACACGCTACTATACATTTGTTTAACAAATATTGCACAAGGAAAAGTAAAGAAGCCCGAGAGCGTTTTTAACACCACTTTTTATTCCATGTTTTTCGTAGGAAGTTTTTTTTGGTTGGTCTTTTGATGCCGTTTTCTGCTCTGTTTGACAGTTTCGTTTGCCCGTCGATGGTCAACATCAATAGAGAGTGTTGACGATTTTGGAAATCGTTTTATAGATGAAATAATGGAAATACAGTTCTCTTTCGAACGAGCTTGTGTCGTGTCGGACGCTTAGCAAGAGCCAAAATGTGAAATCATGTTCAAAATACAACGCAAGCTTATATTGGCCTGTTTAAAATAATGAGAAAATCTCGCATCTACACACTCAAGTTCGGTACACCTTTGTTGTACACATCTTTACTGCTGCTGACAGTTCTCCGAAAGCGCTTTGTTTGTAATCAAATCAGTTTCCGCACAGCCAAAACAAACGGATGCGCGTTCTGCCTGAACGAAGATGGATTTGTCCGAAATTTGTCGCGTTTGTGTAGAGGAAGTGAACAACTTTTGGTATTTGTTTGAATCATGCATCAAATTGCCACCGGAGTTAACGCCAGCGTTGATAATTGCTGCTTGCGCTGGTTTTGAAATCGATCAAAACGATGGATTGCCGGAATCGGTATGCGATAGCTGCCTTCAAGCGATGGTGGCAGCGTACCAAATACGGGAGAAATGTATTTCCTCTGATAGGAAGCTGCGAAAGATATTGCTCCACAATAAAGCTTCGAATGTGCAACGAACAACAAGCGAGGAAATAAAAATCGAGCATAAGCCGTGCAAAATAGAGATAGTACAGCCAACTGAAGCGACGGATGAAACGGAAGCTTATAGATCAGTTGATGAGTATGATGATTCCAGCGATAGTGCTGCCACCGATCCAGAGTATGATGGAGCAGCGGTGGCATTGCAGGAAGCTTTACTTCAATCGGAGTCCTGCGACGAAGAATATCTTTTCAACGACAGTCTAGAGCAGCTCGAAGATGATGCTGAAATTGAACTAGTTGAGGATTATACACCCGATGCGGAAGTTCCCTTGGCAGGCGATGTTTCCGATAAAATGTCTACCGTTGAACCTATCCAGGATCCCGAAAGCGCCAACGAACCCGAAACCGGCGACTGCAGCAAAAAGTTCACCTGTGATATCTGCGAAAAGCGCTTTACAACTAAGGGCAACCTGAAGGCTCACGTCCACCTGCACAACAACGTCAAACCGTACCGGTGTGAGGTGTGCGGAGATGAATTCTCCCGAAAGCATAACTACAACGTCCACAAGATACGCCACACGGGCGAACGCACCCACAAGTGTCCGGTGTGTGATAAGTCGTTCGTTTGCAGCGTTAATCTAAAAAACCACATGGTTATGCATTCGGATGTGAAGCCCTACAAGTGTGACCGATGTGGGAAGGAATTTGGTTACCGCACGGATCTAATCAGGCACAAAATAAGCCATACCGGCGTGTATCCGTTTGCTTGCGACCTTTGTCAGCACAGGTTTAGCAGGAGGACGAATCTTAACCGGCATCTGTTAAAATGCAAGGGGCCGATGCCGGTAAAGACGCAAAGAAAAAAACAGTCCTCAAGCAGAGCAAAATAAAATGTTTGTGTTAATTTTCGAATGCAATATGGGTTTATGGTCTGAATTTAAGCGTTAGAAGGAAATATCACTAAAAATAGTAGAGAAGGGCCGATACACAGGCGAGTACTAATGACCGTAAAATGACTTTACTATTAAGAAAGCCTTCAGGAGATTCATCAAGTCAGTAGAATGACACCGAACAACCCAGCTCGATAACTGGGCGATAGTAACGCCATGGTAAGAAATTAAGGAATAAAGAAAATAACCTGCCTAGTTTTAGCAGTTTAATTACAAATGTATTGCACATTTTTTCAATCAAAAGCGCCAAAAATACCAGCAATAATTTAAAGTCTGTAATTGACTTCGAACGCCTCAGTGTGTACTGCATCAAAGCTGTCAAACCGTGGGCAGGCGATGTTTTTTTTCTTGCTTTTTCATTCTAGCTGTCAAACGGGATAATGCGGAACGCTTTCTTCGGAAACAGCAGAGAAAAAAAACAATAAGTTTCAAACCGTTGACCTGAAAGGACGTGTTCGTTCGCTTGCTCCCGTGTGCGTGTTTTCCTAAACGTAAATGTTATAATTTTTCTCAGAACCATTTGTGATAAAACCATTTAAAAGTTGTGTATCGAAAGTTCAGCTCAGTGTATGAAAAACAAAAATCCTGTGCAATTCTTCCAAACGTGGAACCATTTTTTGGCTGTAAAGTTGCCGCATAGTATGCGGCTGGGATAGCGAGAAGTAGAAAGAAAACGCATCTCATCTGCATTAGCGCGCTGGGTCGGAAAGTTTACTTTGATGTAACGAAGGAGTACAAAAAAAACAAACTGTCATTCGAATGCAAAAACGGTTGTGTTAAATCTGTTCCGGGTTGTGAAATGCGTTTGGTGATTTTTCGTTTTGATTGTTAATTGTTTGTACAAATTTTGTGGTGTAAATCGTGGCTGTGTAAAGATACGCAACGCAATCGGGGGGCCATCTATAGCGAGTGAGAATAGCGGTGAATTTATAGTTTAGTTCACGCAGTGCTGTTTCTATTTTTACATTCCCGGCTTGCATGTAATAATAATAGTTAAAGCAGAAAAAAACGTTTGCCATTAAACCCCCCGTAGTACGCAGCCAAGGTAGAGTGACGTTTTCTAAGCGCAAAGTTTGAAACGTACCAGCCCCCTTCTAAACGCTGTTACCAGCCCGTTATCAGCACACACACACAATCGGAAGACGGACGGCGCATCGACCGTGCCGTTGCGCACACACGGCCCACCAAGTCCAAAAATCAACCCAGCTTATCTGCACCGCTGGCAAAGGAAAGAACAATCATCGTCCGAAACCACGCACCACGGTAGCCTGACATTTTGGGACGTAAACTAGATTTGCCGGCGCTGCATCCGGGGCGAAAGATTTCCGATTACCCATCCAAGCGCGCATTACAAGAGATAGCGCGATGAATAACCTCATTGCGAAGGTAAGTGACAAGTGTCCCGTATGATTTTTTGTATTCTTCTACAGGTGTGTGCGTTTGGAAGGTGTGATCGGCTGATCGATTGCGTGCTGCGGTCCGAGAAAGGCCCGGAAAAGTGTGAAGGTGGGACAGTTTCCCAGCACAGACAAAAGCTTACTAGCCGTTTATTATGCATCGATCCTCGCCGCAACAAAGCAATCACCGTTTTTACAAGTCGTGCGTCATAACAACCAAACATTAAATAGTCGTAGGATGCCATGAATCACTACCACTACTTGCACGCCTTACTACACCGAAAAAGAACAACAACGTCTAGCAAAAAAGAACAGATTTAACACGAAAACAAATTAGTCACACAAAACAAAACGGTTGCACGGTTTTGAGGGGGCCCGCCGACACCGAATGCGTTTTGCAGACTTTCTACTTACCCGCCACCATGGAGGGGTTAATACGACGCAGAAAAATCCCCCACCGTCCTTCGGCGCGCTAAGCCTGACCATCGAAAGGAAGGCCTACAACGTCACCCGGTGGTGGTGGTGACCTCTTGCAAGACGTAGTGATTACGTGCCGCCATACAGACACACACACGCTTTAGCTTTTTTTTTGTCTGTGGCGCGATAATATCGCGAGGATCACACACAGACACGCACTTTGGAAGCGAAACATCTGGAACAATATCAACAGTAGACCGCGAATCGTTCGCAACGTTGTTTTATCTTGATGGTTCACAACTCCTGTATAGTTGTAATGATCCAGAATCGAGGAACAAACGAACCGGCTTTCCAGGACCGGACGGCGCTAATAGGATCGGTTGATGCTGCTTTGTTAGCAGTTTGTTGTGCATTTTCACACTTTGCTGCACAGCCAGCACAGGTGCTCACCCGAAGCACAGTTATTTCACGCACGAGTCAATCACCATGAGAACGCCTTGGAAGGTTAAAGTCTACTGAAGAAGGAAGCAAAATCGGTCTGCAGAGAATGATCGTCACTCTGGGATACTTCCTTAGTTCTGCTTGCAACAACATAATTCAATGGATCCAGTACAATCTTATGCTTCTTCTTCTTCTCTGGCACTACAACCTCAGTAGGTCTTGGCCTGCTATTTCTAGCTTTCTATGACATGGTTTTACCCGTAGCTGGATAGTCAGGCCTGCGCACGTAATCTTATGCGGATATTAAAAAATACACTGATAATAAAATTTTCCTATATCTAAGAGGACCAGAGACGGCTATATATCCAAGCGCTAGTGTAGCCGTCTAAAGGGCTAAGAATATCCTGAGCAATAAGGGCCTAGTTATACACAATTAGCCATTTATCTGTCGTCGATCCAAGAGGCTCCCAGCTGACTTTAACGGAAACCAATAAATGTATTGGGAAAACATCTATAGGCGTCTATAATTAAGGAAAACCCAGTCTTGTCATAATGGATGTTTTGCTATCAAAGGCCGGAATATAAGGGAATCTCTTTTGCGTCAGATAATCAGATGTTAGAAGATGCTTTTCATACGCATGATAGATTGTTTTGGCTAGAAATCTCCCATTAGTCAAGATGTGGGATGAGTCTTTTGGAAGATCAACTCTGGAGCTCTCTCATGGGGTTGTGAGAGCTACTCTTTCTTGAGCCAACCTCGTTTCGGTGTACAAATGCACGCAAATGATCTCATTGACAGAACACTTGTATCAGCTTTCCATTGCAGTGTCCCCCCCCCGCTGCATCCAAGGCCGGCAGGAAACGACATACGAAAGTCAAGTTTAAACAAACATCCAACTCTGTACATCAGATTGCGTGTGTTGTGTGTTAACAATCCATAGACCAACCACCCTCTCTCTCTCTCGCTCTAAAGTCCGGGAAGAGGGCATTGTTTCTTATCATGCTGAATAGTAGTGGCTTAGTTGCTGCGGCGCAAATATTCTGCCGACACAAATAAGTGCCCAATAAGTGCGATTTTCAAACAGTTCCGAAAAGATGATGGATGATTGCTTAGAAAGATATCCGGAACGTGTGCAAACACTTGGAATAAAAGGGAAAAGGGAAAATAAGACGTAAAATTTAATTATCACACACATGCCCGCTTAAACTAGACATTAGAGGACCAGAGATGGCTATATATCTAAGCGCTAGTCTAGCCGTCTAAAGGGCTAAGAATATCCTGAGCAATAAGGGCCTAGTTATACACAATTAGCCATTTATCTGTCATCGATCCAAGAGGCTCCCAGTTGACTTTAACGGAAACCAATAAATGCATTGGGAAAATCTCTATAGGCGTCTATAATTAAGGAAAACCCAGTCTTGTCATAATGGATGTTTTGCTATTAAAGCCCGGAATATCAGGGAATCTCTTTTGCGTCAGATAATCAGATGTTAGAAGATGCTTTTCATACGCATGATAGATTGTTTTGGCTAGAAATCTCCCATTAGTCAAGATGTAGGATGAGTCTTTTGGAAGATCAACTCTGGAGCTCTCACAGTTTCTCTTTCTTGAGCCAGCTCGTTTCGGTGAACAAATGCACGCAAATGATCTCATTGACAGAACACATGTATCAGCTTTCCATTGCAGTGTCCCCCCCGCTGCATCCAAGGCCGGCAGGAAACGACGAACGAAAGTCAAGTTTAAACAAACATCCAACTCTGTACATCAGATTGCGTGTGTTGTGTGTTAACAATCCATAGACCAACCACCCTCTCTCTCTCTCGCTCTAAAGTCCGGGAAGAGGGCATTGTTTCTTATCATGCTGAATAGTAGTGGCTTAGTTGCTGCGGCGCAAATATTCTGCCGACACAAATAAGTGCCCAATAAGTGCGATTTTCAAACAGTTCCGAAAAGATGATGGATGATTGCTTAGAAAGATATCCGGAACGTGTGCAAACACTTGGAATAAAAGGGAAAAGGGAAAATAAGACGTAAAATTTAATTATCACACACATGCCCGCTTAAACTAGACATTCTCACGTTGAGAACGTGTATCGCATTAATTAAAACTCTTAATTTGGAAAAGATTTACACCACCGCTGATGATCGGTCGGTCATTAATTCACGGTCACGTTTTGCAACAATGTGACGAACTTGTCGCTTTATCCAATTGTCATCGTCGGTACGCTCCTCGCGGATTAGACATCGTCTTGATGCCGGGTTCTAATTACAAACAAATGATCAAATGACAGATTTTGACTTTATTCTCGTTTCTTTTTTCCCCTTCTAATGCTCATGCACTCCTTCTACCAGAAGCGTCCCGATCCGGTGGCCGATTCACTGAAGCAGCTATTAAAGGTGAAGTGTGGTGTGTTAACAATACAAAGGACATTTAATTTTCTTTCATTTCGCCAAGACACACAATGTTTGTTGTGCTAATGTATAGTACGCTTAGTTGAGCAAGATGCTTAGTAGC
Source organism: Anopheles maculatus (assembly GCA_002091835.1). Taxonomy (NCBI): domain Eukaryota; kingdom Metazoa; phylum Arthropoda; class Insecta; order Diptera; family Culicidae; genus Anopheles; species Anopheles maculatus. Next base: position 1,788 of record LULA01016788.1, on the reverse strand, counting down.
GCTGGCGCTTTATCTCTAGTGGTCGCCCCTCTAGTCCAAACACATGACCACACACCACACACAGAGCACGGTGATTTTCACAATTTATTGCACAAAAATCCCTTTTTGCGGTGCATTAATATGCACATTCCCTCGGTGCTGCTCGGTTTGTGTACCACACCCGTGTACAACCCACCTATCGGTAGCTATTTTTATTGTTTTGCATGTATATTCAGTTGCATTAGTGTTAATCGTTGTTATTGTACAAATGAATCCCCTTGCCTAGTGTGAATTGAGCTAAACGTATGCCACATATATTAATAGAAGCGCTTTTTTACATGTAATATTTGCACACAAAATAAATACGCAATAAAGGAAGCTTCTTCATTGTGTGCCAATGTTGCATATGATGACGGTCAATGACGGTTGGATCAATAATGGACAAACGAATGCACAGAGGCAGCCAGCCACTCTATACCAAGGAAACCGGCTGTTTTGCGCGATCCGGCACCTGAAGGTTACGTGCGCATTGCTTGTACCTGCTAGGGGCACAACCGATTCCGAGTGCATCATGTAGTGTGCTAGCCTTAAATGTGTATCTATCCGTTGCTGCAGGTTGATGCATGTACAGGGTGTTCTAACTAAAGGCATCTGATTAATCACCAGATTGGACAGATCGCCTTACTTTTTATAAGTTTTAGAAATGATTTTAAAAGGATTTTTTCGCTTGAAATGTAATTCAGAACCATTCAGTGGTTCGTGTATTGTGATTATTGGCAAAACAAGGCTCTGGATGGAACACCCTGTCACTACAAACCCGATAGATTGATGGCGGCGCTACCGATCCACGTGTAGAACGTGTAGATGACGGCAATCATAACGATAATGGCACATAATTTTAGCTTTGCGCAGCAAAAAAAAACACACATACAGACCTCCGGCATAGGGTAATCCACTGGCTGACACTAAATTGCTTCCAACACGAACGCCCCTTTCATCGTGTGTCTACCAAGGGCTGTATGTTCAATGCACGAGTAACCGTCAATCTTTAAAAAGAAGGTAGAAATTAAAATGATCGATATCACGGAGAGAGAGAGACAGGGAGAGACTGAGAGAAAAGAAGATCGTAGCCGCTAGATAACATAAATTTGAACTGAATGATGTCATATGTTAAATATTTATGTGTGATTCTTTACTTTTAAAAACAGCTCACGCTTGGGGCAATTCAGACTCTGCAGAGTTTAAGAGAAGGAATACTAAAGCTCAATTTTGTTATAAACAACTTCTATCTAGCTTCCTCATTCGATCATCCGTAAACGTTGTAAAGCATTTTTCTCTTAACCAACGACATTGTATCCCTTTTGTTGAGTAATACCGCTGAGCCCCACAATTGTTCTGTAAATACTACTATACTACACTGCGGCGCATCATTGCAGACCTTTATTGATCTGCTTTCGCTCTGCACGTGTTTTTGTTTACTTCCCGCACCGTGGCCACCTGTCGCCGAAATTGCGGCACCGTCGCCATTAGCCGCTACGCTACGCTACGTCATGTATTACACGCTATTACCGAAGCACGAATCCTTTCGCATCCGCGTGAGTGTGTATTGGTGTCCGGGAATGCATAGGCACAGGACCACCAGCAATTTGCAATTCGTGGCGCCTTGTTAGACACAGCTGTTGTTTACGTCGCCGACCGACCAGCGCAGAATGTCACACGCACGCAAATGTATGTGTGTCTAACGTAGAGGTTTGGCAAAGGTTCGGGATTGTTTCACCTACTATACCCGAAAGGTTCGTCTATAGCCGA
>KZ064355.1:2132-18569 GCA_002091835.1 Anopheles maculatus | reverse complement strand
CAGCATGTGAAGAAGTATAAGTTAAAATACACACAGCCACACTTCCATAATTCCAACATTGACTGCACACTTTCACAACTTCCAAAGTTACCATTTTTACTTTGTTCTGCAACGTGCTGCGGCCGATCAAAATACATTATTGGAATCTGTTTTGTAGACCAGCAATGTGTACGAAATAATATTGTTTTAATCTATTATTATTTATTCTACCTGCCGAGACGGAAAAGGGTGAAAAAGATAGAGTGTCCCTGAAACCACCACACAACAGCAAAAACCTACAAGCAATAGATGATTGTGTCTGTCTACTTCCAGATGAACGTGTAATAGAGCATATGGTACACATGTGTACCAAATGGATAAACAAAACTGAGTTAAACACACACACACACAGCCGTAAGAAACGAGAATCGAAACAACAAGAAAATAACACGTTGTACGTGTACCGCCACAAATAATACACAAAATGTTAAACCAGAGAACATATCTAAAACGCATAAAAAGTTATGTACTGTCAACTAAATTGTTTGAAAACTGCAGATGAAGATACATTTTTGAAGGGTTAAGATTTGAAATACTATAAATACCTGAACAGAAAAGTATACAAAGGACACAGAACAAAACAAAACGAAAGATACGCAGAGAGCTACAATTACAAGGAAAGTAATGGAAGATGGAAGCGATGAGCGAAGAAAGGTGAGCATTAATGTAACTTTTCCTTTACGATTGCGCTGTAATGCGGACTAGTGTATCTACCAGAGTTTCTAAATTGTATTTGTATTCAACTAAAAAAAAAACCCCACAAGCAAGCAACCCGGCAACAACAAACCAACCAAACGGTAACACAACACATTCCATTTTTTATTGATTTTTGTTTAATTGATATACTACTTTTAGTTTGTTAAAATTTGGAGTACGAATACACAAATATTCAATATACACAATTATTACGCAAAATGGGAAACGAAGGGGTAGATTGATTTGAAATGGGACACTGGAAAAGGAAGGATGCAATAGTATGCGCATTTCGATAGTGCAGTTTATTTTTTGGCGAAATTTTTATTACTTTATGCACTGTACCGTACCGATGTGTGTGTGTGTGTGCTCTAGATCGATTCCGATTTGTTTGAGGAGGTGTATTAACCATACAAAAACTCACAAAAAAAAACCAGGAAACGTAATAATGTAATAATAATACTTGTTATCTACCTCACATCAATGACAAAATCAATAATTTTGTTTGTAAACTTACCTTTAAGTTTTAAATTTATTAACGATTAATTATGTGAACAATGTGAATTGAGAATTCAAACAATCTCGAAAGAATAAACTAGATTTAGTAACCGTAAAACTGAAGATGTATGCGCTTCCGAAAGAAACATGACGATGGGCATGACTACACATTGCATATTTAATTGTTAACTTTCTTTTGCATCACAAATCGGGTGAAAATGATGAAGTGTTAAGTGATAATAATTGGATGTAAATTGTAAAGAATAATTGGGTGAAAATTTGAACAACTTTTCCTACACGGTTGATTTTTGTTGTTGTTGCAAGTCATCAATTCGAAGCAAAATAATGATTCTTTGCATCACAATCATCGTGTCTTGGTGTTTGTTGTATAGAATCTTTAATATACGAACGTTTATTGCAGGAAAAATGGATGCTGCTGCTGCTGCGGCTGCTGTAGTGCGTGTTGTGGTTGATGGATCTTCGCACTTTTATTCTCGAGCTATGGAACAAAGGGAGGTAAACGATCGAAATAAAAAAAATCGAAACATATGCTGCGGTGAAAGTCTACACGGTGGTCAGACTTTGGAAGTGGTTTGTTGGTGGTGCCGTGCTGTGTGCCAGGCGGCAGATTCAGGCTGGCACAAACTTCAGACTGTCGCCGTGCGGTTTGTACTCGATGTGCTGCGATTGAGGTAGGTTTAGTATGCGACGCAGCGTGTCCCGAATGCGATTGGTGCTAACCGTATCGGTAGCCGTCCGATTCCACACCGACAGTACGTCCTCGGGGTACTGGGTGCACAGAACGACGCCACAAATTTCCGACCCTACCAGAAACTGCTCCCCTAGCATTGCCATGCACACGTTCTCCCAAGCCCGGTCCATCTTAGACTTCTTCAATCGGATTACCCATTTACCGCCTTTTGAATTGCTTGGATCTTCCCACATCGGTTTTATGCCACTCTGTGAAGAATGATGGAGAAGTTAATGTATTTTGTTGCGCAATTGGTGCATATCGATACTGTTGATTAGCAGGTGAGTTGGAAAATTCCGGCATACGTACCTTAAACAAATGTAACCGTCGGTACGGTTTCAGGCTGGTAGGTTTTATTAGGTGACAGTACAGGGACCACCATTGCTCAACGCTGGCACATCGGCCGACCAAGTGTAGGGATTTGTCGTACTCCTGAAAGCAAAGAGCGCAGAGATTATTACGATCCGAACCGTGTTATGGTGGAAAACACCCCGTACCGCCGCTCTATGTGATCCCTTTTTGCCGAACCATAAACAGTAGGTGTACTGTAGCTTATGTTCGCCCGGTCCAGCTTCAAGCAGTTCGAGCTTGTCCGCATCAATATCTGCGACCTCATCTCCGCTGTCGTCACTGTCGCTAGCATATGGTCTGATTCTGTGGGATAGAAATACACCGGGCAAACAGTTTGTTAGTACACCTGGCGTCCATGCATGTCTTTACGTCTTCCGGTTTCCGGCTGCCGGAAAGATCTAGCACACGCAAAAAGGTGAACGGCGGCACGACTTGTTGTTGCTAGAGCGCGATGAGATGCACCGTTCGGTAACGGTGTGTCCCTCACCTCCCGATACTCACTCGTATTTGTTGGACATATTTTAAGACCCAGTGTATTGAACAGAGTGCAACTGGTTTGTATAATTATTCACGTTATCACAGAATGTTTTGCTGCAATGTTTCGCTTTGCGCTTTTGCCTTTTTGCTGTGCTGCTCTTCGATGTACGAGGTGTTTTCGTGACGTTCGGCAGTGACGTTTCGGAGCAGGCGATTCGAACTGTCAAACAAAACGGTTTGTAATTCGAGCTGCGTGTGTGTTTTGGCATTTTTCGAGCAGTTAACTGTCAATCGCTGCTGCAAGAATTCGAGGGCGCCATATTGACGCAAACAACTTCTCCGTGCTGAGCTTCTCCGTGTTTGTTTCCGTGCAGGTCGCGATTTGACGGTGTTTTCTGTATTTTTCAGCCGATTTATGAACGAAACGGCTGCAAACGATCCTCCTCGACGCGTGCCCAAACGTTTAACCTAGAGCGGAGGTGAAGGCAGGTCAAAATGTCCGCTTTTTTGCAGTGTATCGAGGTGGAAAACTTCAAGTCCTACCGGGGACGCACAACAATAGGACCGTTGAAGCGCTTTTCTGCTGTTATTGGCCCCAATGGATCTGGTAAGCGGTGTGGTTTGCTTGGTTGTCTAGTGAGCACTTTGTGTTATTAGGTACAATCTGTTTCCGTTTACAGGCAAGTCTAATTTCATGGACGCTATCAGCTTCGTTATGGGCGAGAAAACGAGCAGTCTCCGCGTGCGGAAGCTGACGGAACTCATAAACGGTGCCTCGATCGGGCGTCCCATTTCGAACCGAGCGTCCGTGATGGCGCGGTTCATCATCACGAATGAAACGGAAGGTGAGGTCGAGAAAACGTTTCAACGGTCCGTCATTAACGCTTCCTCCGAGTATCGCATAAATGGTTCGGTCGTGTCTCCGCAACACTACCTAGCTGAGCTAGAAAAACTGGGCATCAATGTGAAGGCGAAGAATTTCCTCGTATTCCAAGGTGCAGTAGAAACTATCGCCATCAAGAATGCGAAGGAACGTACCGCACTGTTCGAGGAGATCAGCGGATCGGGTCTGCTGAAGGAGGAATACAACCGGCTAAAACACGAGATGCAAATGGCCGAAGAAGAAACACAATTTACCTACCAGAAGAAGAAAGGTATCGCGGCGGAGCGTAAGGAAGCAAAGCTAGAAAAGCAGGAAGCCGATCGGTACACGAGCCTCAAGCAAGAGTGTAGCGAAAAGCAGGTCCATTATCAGCTGTTCCGTCTGTTCCACAACGAGAAGGAATCGAAACGTCTGAAGGAAGACCAAATCAGCAAACAGCAGGAGCTTAACATTATCGAAAAGCGAAAGGAGGAAGCGGACGAAATTTTAAAGGATAAAAAGAAAGAGGTTGGTAAGATGTCGCGCGAAATGGCCAAAAAGGAGCAGGAAATACGTGAGGTAGAAGCGGAAATGAGCAAACGCCACCCAATGTTCATAAAAGCGAAGGAAAAGGTAATGCACACACAGAAAAAGCTTGACGGTGCGGTGAAAACGCTCGAGCAAGCACGCCGTGCCGACGAAGCACACCAGGCCGACATTAAAAAGCTGGTGGACGAACTGCACGAGGTGGAAGTGAAGCGGGCGGCGTTCGAGAACGAGGTGGCGGGTGAATCGAAGAAGCGCGGCAGCAACGTCCACCTGGAGCGTGATCTGGTGCAGGAATACGATCGGTTGAAGCAGAAGGCAGACGCCACGTCGGGCAAATACTTGATTAATCTGGATTCGGTAAATCGTGAACAAAAATCGGACCAGGATCTGCTCGATAGTGAAATCAACAAGAAGGCTCAGATCGAGGAGAACTATAAGAAAATTGAGTCGGAAAAAAATGAAGCACTCAAGCGACAGGAAAAGCTGATCGACCACATCAAAACCAGTAAGATGGGACTGGAGGAGCAGAGACGCATCAAGGCGGAACTGAGCCAGGACGTGGGCACCTCGAAGGAGCGCATTCACGAGCTACAGTCCGAGCTGGACAATGTGCGCGAGCAGCTGGGTGATGCAAAAATTGACAAGCACGAAGATGCACGCCGCAAGAAAAAGCAGGAAGTGGTTGAGCTGTTTAAGCTGGAGGTGCCGGGTGTGTACGATCGTATGATCAACATGTGTCAACCGACGCACAAACGCTACAACGTCGCGGTAACGAAGGTGTTGGGCAAGTACATGGAAGCGATCATCGTGGACACGGAGAAAACGGCCCGCCGCTGTATTCAGATACTGAAGGAGAAAATGTTGGATGTGGAAACGTTCCTGCCGCTCGATTACATACAAAAGAAACCGCTCAAAGAGCGTCTCAGGTTAGTGCAGATTCTCTACAGCCCAAAAAACACGCACCGATTAATTTAGCCCAATGTTTATTAATCCTAATTGTTTAAGACCGGCATCTTAACAGCCTATTAATGGTCTTCCGGTAGTAACACCCATTCAGGGTCTGATTCCTGTCGATTTAGCGGTGGTGGATGCAGCAAAACTTGCTGCTGCTGCTGCTGCAGTTGCTGCTGCAGCTGCCGCTGCTGTTGCTCCTGCAGCTGCTGCTGCTGCTGCTGTCTCGCTTGTAGCTGTTTTTTCTTCACGTTAAGCTGTTCCTGTAGGTTTTCTTTGAACTTTTTTAGCGCTTCCTAGTGGGAGATGTGCAAAAAGAGATTGGTGAAAAAAGAATGTAACGAGCCGGCCGGTGTGGTAGTTGCTTACTTTCTCCTCGATTCGTTTAATGTAGGCCTTCTTTCGTTGCAACTCGTCCGGATCCATTTTGCTTTGCAGGTTATCCCGTTCCGCCATGCTCTGCACGATGTGGCTTTCGAACTGCGAATGGGAAAATGGGACGGGAAGAATGATCGTTACTACTATTACGAGTCCCCCCGCGACATCGCTGTTTTGCTTACCTCAAAATACGTTTTCACCAGATCCTTGTATTGGTTGTGTATCGTATCCGATAACGGATTGTTTGGCACCGGTTCTAGGGGTATAAGCTTTGGATCTAAAAATCTATACAATGCGTCACTGTCAATGTGTTGCCTTTCTCCATCAGTAACACCTTCCCTCCGTTTCCCTTCCTCAGTATTGTCTTTGTCGTTCGCGCCATCGTTCACCCGGCCCGGTATCGTCTGGTTATTAAAGGTGATCGAACTATTATTGATCCTGTTGACACTATCCATCGGAGCGTTGGTACATCTTGTGACAGTCAATCCTTCTGTGCCCTGGTTGTTGGCTTTATGAAAGATGTAAGAAACAATGACACAACAAACAAAGCAAGGGTTAATGATTCAGTCATTACTTAATTGAAAATATGTTGAAGAAGAAGGGAAAGGAAAACAATGTTTGAAAATGTCACCAAACGCTAAAGCAAGAGCGCTCTTGCTCTGTGTTCAAGGTTATACGTACTGTACACAATCCAACAACTTTGCAGTGTGTTGGTAGTGTTCGAAGACGATATGACCGTGGAAGTTACACTGTCGCACATTTTGATCACTCGGATCGGGTACAGTAGTCCCCCTCTGTGCGCCCTTTGTGCAAGACCAGCAGCAAATCTTAGTAGGGTCTCGAGATTGGTGGCGTTGATTGGTTTTTATGTGTATTTATACCAGGCACCAGATATTTAACTCGATTACTTTTTACCCATTCTGTCTTCTCACTTATTACAACGCTACTAGCACTTTCCGTATGAAATCCCTTTCCGTTGCGCAGTTCATTACTGAGAATAATAAACAGAGAAACAGCTTCGGTGTCGGGCGGATGATTAATCGTGACGAGCAGGCTGCTTCTGATGCGGTGTACTATAGAAGTAAGATTGTCGTTGCGTCAGTTTCCACCCCACCCTGGTATAGGATGACGAAGGAAGATCCCTGACCGTTCCCTATTGCTGCTGATCGAGTTTAATTTGAATCCCGCTGCTTCACTTCACTAAGAGGCGATAAAATGTGTACGCGATACGATCGCTTCATTTCTGTCCGAAGCGTTGCCTCGATGGCTAGATTATGGAGAACTTTAGGACCTGCTTGTCGGGATCCGGGATGACGCTCTTTCTCTCTGTTCTCTTAGCTTTCCTCTCTTTACTGTCACTTTTACATTGAAGCACTGCACGTGAATTCTACTGCCGTAGTAACTATCAACCACACACCTTCCCTGTTATATCGATTGAGTAAAGTTCCTAAAAACTATTTGTTTTTACGTGTCCACAGTCTATTTGAACTTCATTTGAACGCAGCTACAGACAGCTCTCGAACGCAAACCGTACGCGCATCGAATGTGATTCAATTGAAGCCACAGTAGTCAGTAGTAGCGAAGAACCACTTTCAGCCAAATCTCCTGTGTTTTCCCATGCTCCGCGCTTTTCCGATCTCTGTAGGTGAGAGGGAGGGATCGAGCAATGTGTGCGTTTGTGTGTGTGTGTGTGTGGGTCATATTTCGTGGAAATTTTGAGCGCATGAGTATATAGCGCTGCCTCTTCAAATACAACAAGGAAATGAGTCGTTCGAGAGTGACTGTGGGGCTGTGTGGAACGTAAAAACGTAGTCTTATAGTGTTATAAGGCGATGTATGTATGGGTACTGTGCGAAACGCAAAATATTTGCGATCAAAGACCACGGGTAGTGGTGGTGGTGGTGGTGTCAAAACTATCTGCTTCTCTGCTCCACCTCCCCCCGGCAAGCGGAGGGAAAATATAAATATCAGCAGATCGGAAAATCCCTCATTTTTTGCCGCCAGCTCAACACCACAACACAGTTTTCGATCTGTGCCCATCAATCTCTTGATGGTTTGCAGCTGGTCCCTTTTCTCTTTGCTTGATGCTTGGGGTTCAGGAGGAGGGTGTCGGTTCGGTTCATACAGTTAAAAACAAAAAATAAATTACATCCAGACCTAAAAATAGGTATGAGTAATTTTTCCGCAGGTTGTATTACACACCACCTACCACCATATGCTGCTGCCCGCCGCTGTGGTGTGGTTGCTGTTTGAAAGCGTTATATTTCGGGATAGGGTCTTCCGCCCCCCGCCCCGACTCACAAGGAATACGTACGGGTCTGTGTGAGTGTGCGTTCCGCAGCTGTGTGCTTCCCGCATGCTCAGATGATGGTAAATTTCGAACGGCATGAGTCACGCAAAGGAACGAATTTGAGGCCGATGTATAATCATCAAAAACTCGAGACGATGGTCGTTCTCCCCGTCTTATGATGGTGGTTCCCTTATTATAATATCACGCATTTCATTTGTTTGGGTTTGGGGGGCAACGACCACTACTGCGCAAACCGTGCTGCGCAATGAAGACTCCGTTTATTATGTATGGTGAGTCCGGGATCAGCAGCACGTGCATTCTCAAATCAACAGTGAAGCTATCCGCAAGCATATGTGCGTGTAGACAACAAGCATGCACCGCACCTTTCAAGATCCGGTAGGAAAATAAGCTCCTAACTTACTAATTACATACTTTTTTTCTTCGGAATACGGTTAAAATGCTTAAAACGAAAGCAATACCTGCTAACGTTAGGACATCAGTTTCGATTGTCGTGTGGGGACACTCTGAACTAGAGATGAGAATAACAACTCTTTTCAAAGAATTAATTCATTCTTACTCCTTCACCATCGTTTATCAACTCTTTGAGAGTTGTTAGTCGCCACGGCGATTGGGACGAAGTTTAACAACTCTTTTCAGAGTTCAAATCGCAAAAGAGTTGTTAAACGATTCGCAAATAGATCCGGTAGGAAAATAAGCTCCTAACTTACTAATTACATACTTTTTTTCTTCGGAATACGGTCAAAATGCTTAAAACGAAAGCAATACCTGCTAACGTTAGGACATCAGTTTCGATTGTCGTGTGGGGACACTCTGAACTAGAGATGAGAATGACAACTCTTTTCCAAGAGGAGGAGTAATTCATTCTTACTCCTTCACCATCGTTTATCAACTCTTTGAGAGTTGTTAGTCGCCACGGCGATTGGGACGAAGATTAACAACTCTTTTGAGAGTTCAAATCGCAAAAGAGTTGTTAAAACTGTTCGTGAAGAGTTTATTCACCTCATTCTTCAGGAAGATTTACACCAGTCATTCACCCTTATTCAGTTCGCACAACACTCCTCCATTCTAATATTTTGATTCTATTCATTGGACAACAGGTAGTTTTGTGTTTTGAAAAATCGGTTCTTAATTATAATCAACTGCGCACCTGTAGTTTATTTATGATTAACTGTTGTACGTACCTGGTTGTAGAATCCCGCTTCCAAGATCCATTGGTTGGTCCAACTACAATGAGAAAGAGGGTACGGTAAGGGTACGTTGGTTCGATCGATCGATATAATGAATTTAAAGTGTAATCTTCTGTTGCAATTACCGGATTCACTTGGATTTGTAGAGGTTGCTGTACGCTTGGTGGCACGTTTCTGAGTAAACTATCCCTCGGTATATCCCCGTTCTGCTGGACTGTGCTACTGTTATTGGTGATTGTATCCGTTCGACTGTTGTTCGTGGCCAGTCCGTTGCCCATGGTTTCCGACACATTGCTCTCGCTTGGAACGTTCGTCCTGTACGAGTCATCCTGTTTATGGGAACGCATATATTACTAAGTACATTCTAATGTACAACTCTTGCACATTCTGCGCGTTACCTCATCTTCGGGCAGGAACGTGTCACCGATTGCTGTATCTTCGCCCACAAAAAAATTGCACAGTTCGTTCATCACACTGACCACCTGTTTCATCGAGGGGCGCCGGATCGGATCCTTGTCCCAGCATTGTACCATCAGCTGTTCGATCGGTTTCGGGCAGTGTTCGATGAGCGGTGGCCGGGTACCACAATGCACACGCCACATGATCGCATACGATGTGTCTATGTGTTTGAACGGTTGTTCACGCGCTATCACTTCCCACAGGATGATGCCCCAGCTGAACACGTCACACTTTTCGGTGTACGACGAACCTTCAAACACTTCCGGCGCCATCCAGGCCGCGCTGCCCTTGTTGTTGGTCATGAGCGTCGATTTGTCGGTGACCGTACCGAAGTCACATATCTTAAGCACGGTTCCATTTTTTACCAGTAGCAGATTCGGCGGTTTCAGATCTCGATGGATCATGGGCCGGGGTGTCATGTCGTGGAGATAGGCAACGCCCTAACGAGAATCAATTAAAACAGCGATCAAATTTATAAGCATTAAACGTGTTTTTATGTTCGTTTGTTTACTCACCTCAGCGCATTGCCGCGCCCAACTCATTGCATGCGCGGCTGTATAGATGGGCCGTGGCCTGCAATGCAGCACTTTGTGAAGTGAGCCACCGTCAGCGTATTCCATCACGAGGCATATGTTTGGTGATTCCATGCAAGCTCCGTACAGTTCGATTATGTTGGGATGTGCCACGCGGGAAAGATGACTCACTTCCGCGATAAATGCGTCTTTGGTAATGGAGTGTGACTCCATGTACTTTAAGGCGACGTATTTGTCTATCCATTTCGCTTTAACGACTGTCCCGTAAGAACCTTTACCGACGATCTGTAAAAAAAAGTTTTAGAGATGATAGTTGATCTTTTTGTTTTGGTTTTGCCAACGGTTTATGTTGTGTTGTGGCAGCATGGTGGTATGGAATTTCAGCCTTTACTTACTTCAATCTCTACAATTTCGGTCCTGTTTATTGGTTGAACGAAGGGCGGTAAACCATTGTTCGTTCGTCTGTTCTGCTCGTTGGACATTGCTCGTCTGTGAGGATGCGTGTTACGTTTCGCTCTATATTTTGCTTCTAGCCTCGAATCCAGACAATTCGCTTCATTCACCTTGCTTGTAGGACGAAGTAGCGATAATGGGTGCCCGAGTGGCGATAACGGGTGCCGAACGAGCGGCTAGCTGATGGCAAACACAATCGTACCAGCAGCCACTAGCTAGAATCACATCAAATATAGCCGGAGGAACGTCACATAGAACGCAATCGAACGCATGGGAAAGTATGGGTGCAATTGCTGTTATCGTTTTCTCTCAGTAAGAATTGAATGCTGCTCCTTCTTATTGTGTAGTTACGCTTTGGCTATGCTAAATATTTTTCCTTTTGTCATCACCGAGTGAAAAACTGTCAACGCACATGACAGCGGGCAACGTCAAACCAAGGGTCGCAATGTGTGAAAGAGAAGGCAATCGTTTGAGGTTGTTGCGTCAGCTTCGCTTGTCAAACATTTGCGTATGTTGCGCAACATAAAAAGATTTAAATTAAATTTGAATTAGAATAGGAGGGTGGGGGCGCATTGCTTATCATTTGAAACTAATATTTTATTTCCTGTTTTTTTTTCTTTTGCTGTTAGGAATATTGAAGAGCCACGGAATGTGAAGTTAATTTACGACGTGCTCAAGTTTAGCCCGCCAGAAATCGAACCGGCCGTTCTGTTTGCGACCAACAATGCGCTCGTTTGTGAAACGCCTGACGATGCGATGAAGGTGGCGTACGAAATCGATCGCAGCCGTTACGATGCGTTGGCACTGGATGGCACGTTCTACCAAAAGTCCGGCATTATCTCGGGCGGTAGCCACGATCTAGCCCGCAAGGCTAAACGCTGGGACGAAAAACATATGGCACAGCTGAAGCTACAGAAGGAAAAGATTACCGAGGAGTTGAAAGAGGTGATGAAAAAAACCCGTCGTCAGGGAGAACTCACGACGGTGGAAAGTCAAATACGGGGACTCGAAAATCGGCTAAAGTATAGCCAAAATGATTTGGAAAGTTCTAAAAAAAATATGAATGACTACGATGGCCAGTTGGAACAATTCACCAGGCAGCTGGATCAGATTGGACCGAAAATAAGCGAAATTGAGCGCAGAATGCAGCAGCGCGATACAACGATACAGGACATTAAGGAAAGCATGAACAACGTAGAGGACGATGTGTACGCTGAGTTTTGTGCTCGCATCGGGGTGGCCAACATACGCCAATTCGAAGAGCGTGAGCTAGTGTTGCAACAGGAGCGTGCGAAAAAGCGGGCCGAATTCGAGCAACTAATTGACCGCATTAATAACAATCTCGAGTTTGAACGATCGAAGGATACCTCTAAAAATGTGGAGCGTTGGGAGCGGACTGTGCAGGATGATGAGGATTCGCTCGAAACGTACAAACAAACGGAAGCACGCCAGCGCCAGGAGATAGAGAAGGATAAAGAGAAGATAGAACTGATGAAGCAAGAGAAAGCGGCCCACAAAAATCTGGTCGATCAGATGGAGGAAGAAATGGCAAAGGCAAGGCGGGAGGTGCAGGCACTGGCCAAGGAGCTGGCCGCGATACAGCAAAGCATAGCTAACATAGATTCTCGGATGGAAACGATGAAAAGCAAGCGACACAACATCCTTATGCAGGCCAAGATGGATGCGATTGAGATACCACTGTTGCAGGGTTCGATGGACGACATTGGGCAACAACAGCAGGCAGCACAGCCATCGCAGGCGGGAGGCGGTGGTCAGGGCGGAGGAGAATATGGTGCCGACGGTACAGGCGGCGGCGGTGGGTCAGCGTATGAGCGCGAAAGCCGTATCGAAATAGATTACCGGAAGCTTGAACACCATCTAAAGAATCTGTCTGATCCGGATCAGATTAAGAAGAGCGGTTACGCACACACTGCGCACCATGGAGTACCACGACCGGGATGAGCAGTTCTATTGGTTCATCGAGGCGCTCGGTCTCCGGCGTCCGTACATCTGGGAGTACAGCCGGTTAAACATGACCAATACGGTGCTGTCGAAGCGCAAGCTGACATGGTTCGTAGCGGAGGGCTTGGTCGACGGTTGGGACGATCCTCGGTTCCCGACCGTGCGCGGTATACTGCGCCGCGGCATGACGGTGGAAGGGTTGCGCGAGTTCATCATTGCGCAGGGTTCTAGCAAATCGGTCGTGTTCATGGAATGGGACAAGATTTGGGCATTTAACAAGAAGGTAATCGATCCGATCGCTCCTCGCTATACGGCGCTTGAGAGCGATCGTCGCATCCCGGTGAATGTGGCGGGCGTACAGCCGGGAACGATGCAAGCCGCAGGGCATCCGAAGAACGCGGACATTGGCACGAAAACGGTCCATTACGGGCCACGTGTGCTGATCGATTTGGCTGACGCGAAGGAGCTGAAGGAGGGTGAAAATGCCACGTTCATCAACTGGGGCAATCTGATGATCCGGCAGGTGAATCGTGGTGCCGACGGTGTTCCGGTTTCGATTGACGCCACACCGAACCTGGACAACAAGGATTACAAGAAAACGCTGAAGCTTACGTGGCTCTGTGAGCTGCCGGCGGATCAGTACACGCCGACGTACTGTGTGTACTTTGAGCATATCATCAGCAAACCGGTGCTGGGAAGGGATGAAGACTTTAAGAACTACATCGGTCATCAAACGAGGGTACGGCAGCGGACGTTGAACACTGTCAGCGAGAGGCGAGAGAACTAACGCAATATTTCGTTTACAGACCGAGGTGCCAATGTTGGGCGATCCGGAGCTGAAGAATCTCCGGAAGGGAGACATCATTCAACTGCAGCGCCGTGGTTTCTTCAAGGTGGATCAGGCCTACCAGCCGGCCAGCGAGTATAGTGGTGCCGAAACGCCGATCGTGCTGTTCGCGATCCCTGACGGCCATGTGGCAGCTGTTCCAACGGCAAACGTTCCCAAGAAGGAAGCGGCTGGCGAGGTGAGTTTCTTTTTACAAAAAAACAATCTTTCGATAGGTGCTTACGTGTATCTTCGCCATGTTTAGTTAGTTTGCTGAACAACCGGATCGACGTTTTTAGCATTAAACTGATTATTTGATTTGTTCTTCTGTATTGTGTAAAATCGAGTCCACTTTGTAGATGTAAATTTTTGCAAATCCCAGTGTTTTGGTAGTTTTCTGCCATGTTGGGGGTTATTTTCTAGAGCGTGGCGACATTTCAATGAGCCTTGTAATATATCTTCTAGCACCTCAAAATGGGTTGACACATTTTTAGAAAGATGCAATTTGAGTGTGAGTTTTGGCCCTCATTTGGCAATCCCTTTACACCAGATACACCACCGGCTGTACAACGTGGTTCCTCCGATCGGTAAACATTGCAGCCGCTAGAGCCACAGTTCTATAGTTTTCCCTTATGATCGGATATAAATATTGATAATGTTAAACTTTTTTGATACAGTGTTTCTCACTTGATAATGCAAAGTTACCTATGATTTTTGCAAACGCTCCATACGAAATCGTATGTAGCGTTTGCAAAAATCATAGGTAACTTTGCATTATCAAGTGAGAAACACTGTAATATAAATGAAATGAAAGACTTCCGACATCATTTTGAAGAAAAAAAATCATATTTTCGCATCGTTTGTTTGGTCTCCAAAGTTAGAACGGCGTGGCCGATGAACTTTTTATATTTAGACAAAAAACCTTTTCCCTTTTCTTAAAACAAGCAGAGCATACTTGTCCTTAATTCGAAAGTGCTCAGATTTGCTGCTTGCACTTTGATTGCTCCACGTTGGCTTTGGTTTGTTGCTGGTAAGAGCTTTCGTTGGAACCATTTCTTTGGGTGTGTGTGTTAGTGTTGGTAGTAATGGTCCGCTGCTTCACACTCGCGCGCTTGCAGAAGTGATGCGAATGTAATATCAAAGCAGGCGCACCAATAATCGACGAGAGAAGAGTGGGGAGCGCTATGCTGGCGTGTTGTTTTTGCGGTGGGTAATGCTAGCGACTTTCGCTGCTTTTTTATCGTGACGATCGGAATCGTGCTTGCGTGTGTGACACGTTGGTTGTTCGTTCGGGTGCACATAGTTGGCATTTGTGTACGCGTATTGCAATCGGGTGTGTAAATATCTTATCAGTGAAAACAGAAACATTAACCTTCCCCAAAAAGCGACACGATTGCCACGGTGTCACGATTGACTCTGACGGTCCCATTTTCCCTTTATCGTTCTTTACGTACAGAGCAAGAAGACGAAGCAAACTGCTGCTAAACCTGTTGCAGCAGCAGCAGCACCCAGCGCTGGTGGAGCCTCGGACGTGTCCGTTCTCAACGATTCCATTACACAGCAGGGTGAAAAGGTACGGAAGCTTAAGGCGGACAAAGCACCGAAGCCGGATGTTGAAGCGGCAGTGAAAGTGCTGCTCGATCTGAAAGCACAATACAAAGCGCAGACGGGCAGTGACTGGAAACCGGGCGCGAGTACTGTTGCTCCAGCAGCAGCAACATCCGTTGGGTCTTCCGCAGACACGAATACGCTGAATACGAAGATCGTTGAGCAAGGCAACTTGGTGCGTGATTTGAAGGCGAAAAAAGCCGCCAAACCTGAGGTGGACGCCGCTGTCAAGACGCTGCTAGAGCTGAAGGCACAGTATAAGACCGCCACGGGTAGCGACTGGAAGCCGGGAGCTGTCGTCGCCGTTGCACCGCAACAAACCGCGTCGATTGGTGCCGATGCAATCAATGCAAAGATCATCGAGCAAGGCAACTTGGTGCGTGATTTGAAGGCGAAAAAAGCCACCAAACCTGAGGTGGACGCCGCTGTCAAGACGCTGCTGGAGCTGAAGGCTCAGTATAAGACCGCGACGGGAAGTGATTGGAAGCCGGGAGCAATTCCGACGGTGGTAGCTGCAACAGCTGCTTCGGTTCCATTAAAACCGGCCGCTAGCAACACCGACGACGTCGGTGGCGAATCCGCTGAAGCGATCAACAAGAAAATCATCGCACAAGGTGATCGCGTACGAGACTTGAAGGGCAAAAAGGCTCCAAAGGCGGATGTTGAGGCGCAGGTTAAAGCGCTACTCGATCTGAAGGCACAGTACAAACAAGCAACCGGTGGTCAGGAGTGGAAACCGGGCTGTGTACCACCGCCACCATCGAACTCGACTGCATCGACGCAATCCGGATCCGGAGAGGCCGATTTGCTTGCTCAGATTACAGCCCAGGGCGACACCGTTCGTACGCTCAAAGGTAACAAAGCGGACAAAGCAACCGTTGAGTCGGCGGTTGCTTTGCTGTTGAAGCTTAAGGCTGATTACAAGTCGCTAACGGGTAAGGACTGGAAGCCGGGTGCAACAGCCCCACCGAAGAACGGCGCTAACGAAGGAAAGGAAAACATGTGTCCGGCCGGTGGCACTGAACAGGAGGCGCTGGTGGAGAAGATTACCAAGCAGGGCGATGCGGTACGTTCGTTGAAGAGTAGCGGTGCGCCGAAGCCCGAAATCGATGCGGCAGTGAAGTTGCTGCTGGACCTGAAAGCTGCATACAAGAAGCTTACGGGGACGGATTATGTTCCTGCCGGTGGTGCTGCTGGTGCAGCTTCCGGTGGACGTCAGCAGTCGAAACCGGCGAAGAAAGACGCGAAAGCAAAGCCGGAACAAAAACCTAAACCAGACCCAAAGGCGGCTGCGGGCAAGGACGATGGAACCGGTCCGAAAAAGCAAACGCGCCTTGGGCTAGAGGCGACAAAGGAAGACAATCTGCCCGACTGGTACTCGCAGGTCATTACGAAGGGTGAAATGATCGAGTACTATGACGTGTCCGGTTGTTACATCCTGCGCCACTGGTCGTTCGCCATCTGGAAGGCGATCCGGAATTGGTTCGATGCGGAAATTACACGGCTCGGCGTGAAGGAGTGTTACTTCCCGATCTTTGTATCGCGGGCG
>LULA01016785.1:0-18580 GCA_002091835.1 Anopheles maculatus | reverse complement strand
GCTTTCGGTGATAGGATTTTGGAATGCATTATCGTTATACCGCTGTGACTGAAACAGACCTATGAAATGCCACACAGAGATCCTTTTATATTTTTTTTGCATATTGGTCATACCTTCTGTTTTAAACTCGGATATGTTTTTTTTTCCTTTCTACAACTGTGTTGTGATGTTAGTTTTTTTTTTATCGTTATTTGTATGTTTTCTCATTTTTATTTTCCATTATTTTCCTTTTTATTTGATTATCTTTTGTATTTTAAGTAATCAAAGAATCATTGGATAAATGATTAAACATTATTCATGAGAAAAACATCGCTAGAGGATGCGATAAGTTGCATCTGGAATTACACCTACACCAAACAGCAGAAACCTTCAAATCTCGTATCCAATAGAATACTTGTTATGCACTTGCGAAATGTTTTCAAAAAAACGTAGAAATTGAACGTCTGCGTCCCTCGGGAAGTCAGCTTCTTCTGTCTGATCGGAGCACAGCTGGATAGAAGCGCGTGCAGATGACGGCAATTGCTGTTTCACGATGATTTATTTGATTGCAATCTTGCCACTTTGCTGAACGTTTGGCACTAGAAAGCCGGAAGATGTGAATGAAGGAAGTGTCCTACTACCAGGCTTTCGATTTTACGAACCGTCGCGTTCCATTTCTCAACGACGGGAAGGACGGGAAGGAATGCACATCGGCTCGGTGCATTTTATGGAGATATTGTGGAGAAAAACACACCGTTCGGTCAATTTTAGAATTTAGTTATGTTGCATTGGCGGCCTGGTGGTAGATGCGACAGTGGCGCTGGTCTTCACACGGCAGGACCGGGGTTAAAGTCTCATCTGGGCCGTTCCCCCATAGTGAGGACTGACTATCCAACTATGTGGTAACAATAAGTCTAGTAAGCCAAAAATGGCAGGCATGAACAAGAGGTCGTTAGGCCAAGAAAGAAGAAGAAGATCATGCAAAGGGAGGTTTGAAGAATGTGTGGCACTATGGTTTTTTCACATTTAAAAGATTTTTTTAACCGGAGTTCACGAAAGTTTTTTTCCGATTTAAAAGTATTTATATTCTATGATGGTTAGCAATACCTCGGTAAAAAAAAACGCTTTTAGTACATATAAGTCTACAAACATTCACTAGCAATGAAAAACAATTGACAAACTGTGGTTGAACCACGCTACATCTTTTTACTGAAAATCGATTGCTGAAGGGTATTAATTGAACAGCCAACCGATCAAGCGTATCAAATTGATGCTTTCATCATATATGTTATCATTCATAAGCTTTGCCAAACAAACATTCAAACTACCAATCCGTTATAGAGGCGTACAAAATGAACATGCAAAAGCGTCCTGTATAGATTTTTAGCCCCACTCTTTGACTCTAAACCTAGGTAAATATTGGTTTTCGAAAATGTTAAATGCTATGGGAACCGACTACAGATCCAACGAAAGGGTAACTGTCTAGCGAAGCTATCAGCTTCCAACGGACGTCAAAATGAATACAAAACTCTGACGAAATAAGGCATAAATTGTAGTTTGATCAAAAAGACAGGCTTTAAATGTATCTATATACCAACTAAATCATGTAGAACGGCCTGACTGTATTGCTTCTAAGTAACATAATAAAATATAAGTCCCATCGGTTGCGAGACATTTTATTCTCCGGCACCTTGCCCGGGTGATTTCGGTTGTATTTCTATGATAGAATCTCATAAAAACAATGTGAAAAGTAAAGATTTATTTACTTATTGATTTATTGTTTTTCAATAAAAGTTACGATAAGCCACTCTGAATAAAGTATATTTCAATTTATGCCCAACCAATTTATGATCATTATTTTTGCATTTTAATATGAATTGCTATTATTGTTAAATGAAAAAAAACTGAGAAGTAAATTACATGTTTAACTCATGTATGTATATTCTGTATTCTGAATATTCTGTATAGTCTTTTTGCTTTTATCGCGCTCTCATCGACAAACTTAGATGTTTGCATCCGAATTCCAACTGTCAGTCTCAGATGAAGCATGGGAAATAGACCGGTCAATAAACGATAATACATTTCTAAGCATTATTCTTACTCTTCTTACAATATCTTAATGTCCAGCCTTCACACGACAATACCTGGACTCGAATAGTATCCGAACTGTATTTCTCTGTAGTGATGACAGACGAACTGACTATATGTAAATAAGTCCAGTAAGCCATTAATAAGCCAATATGACCTAACAGGTCGTTAAGCAAATGAAAAGGCCCCACCTTTTCAATAACTCAAAACGAACGCGGTAGTTGTGCTGATGGAACGGGACAGACTGTTTATTGAACTAACCACGGTCTTTTAAAACTTAAAACTAACCTACATTTAATTACCCTGTACGCATTCCCCATTCTTCCTTTCCATCGCGGCCCGCCGTGTTTTTCTTCGTCGTCAGCACTTCGTTCACGTCGGTCGGTTCTCCGTCTTGTTGCTACTCGGTTGCAACTCGGTTGGCCATCGTCAGCGGTTTCAGCATGCTTCAGCGGCTTACTGACCTACTGCGATCAGTAGAACATCAGCAGCGCCGTCAGCACTCGATGGGTCGATCGGTCGGTTCTTCGGTTTGCTTCGATCGATTGCATCGATTGTCGTCAACAGCGATAGCTTGCATCGTCAGCAGTTTCAGCATGTGGCTGTTGGCTGCGACACGGCTGGATTTTTGGGACGGCTGGGTCGCTGCACAAAGATGAAGAAGAAAAAGATATCTGTGGCTGCGTGGCAACGAGAAAGATGTATTTACATATTTAATAAGTTCTGATACTGATAATGACATGAGAATTGTATCGGACGATCACGCTCATGCAAGCCGTCGACATATACAGAGGAGGTCAGGACGTTAAAGCGCTTGTAGTACATGGTAAGTAAGTAAGGTACTGATAATCTCTGGTATTTTTCGATGCATCGGCTGGCTTCACTCGATAAGTGAGGCGTTAAAACAATGATCTGCTAATAGTTCTGATCATTGGAGTACATTCTTTTCTAAGCGTTTTTTGTAACCTTTCTTCTTATTACTTGGCACTACAACCTCACGAGGTCTTGGCCTGCTATTGCTAGCTTTCGTGACTTAGTTTTACCCATAGCTGGACAGTCAGTCATGCGTACGGAACCTTTAGCAAACGATTAATACTTCTCAGCCAGGAGAATGACAGACGAGCGTGCCAAATTTCTCATGAGAAAATAAGGAACGATAATATCAGCAGTTCAGACGGTCTTGGTATGTCAATAAGATTTAGGTCCTGCAATTGTAAAGTACGATAGCAGTAAACTTAGTCAACACCAACCTTCGCTGTGATATTGTGGCGTTACGGGTCACCTGCGTTATGCTGCATAAATGAAAAACTCAGCCCGTGAGCATCAACCGTGAGTCACCAAGACGAGCTTCATATAAACGAAGGACATGTAGGGTAGGATGTAAGAAAATGAATTGTACTATTTCTCTAAAACTAAATTTATGAGCGTAGTAACAGCTATGTGTTACAAGCAGACATGACGTCAGGTTTTGTGCTCTTTCGGTTTATATTTCCTTTCGTTTATTTATGTGTTTTGTTGCGCTTTCGCTTGTTAACTTAACTTGTTGTTAAACATTTATTTATTTTGTTATTTTTAAACTTTGAATACAAGTCAGTAGATTTAGAAATGGGGCGGCCCGGTGGTAGATGCGACAGCGGCACCGGTCTTCACACGGCAGGACCGGGGTTCAAGTCTCATCTGGGCCGTTCCCCCATAGTGAGGACTGACTATCCAACTATGCGGTAACAATAAGTCTAGTAAGCCAGAAATGACAGGCATGACCTTAAGAGGTCGTAAGGCCAAGAAAGAAGAAGAAAGCCAGAAATGGCAGGCATGACCTAAGAGGTCGTTAGGCCAAGAAAGAAGAAGAAGGTTTAGAAATACGTTCCAAATGTTGTATCATATGGTTTTGATTAGCGTTATCTTTTCGTTCAAGTTCTATGTGGTCCCCAGCCGACCAAACGTTTACTTTACGCGAGAAAATCGATGAAAGGCTGCCGGAAGGGAGCGAAAGATTAAATAGAAGGGTTAAACGCATATTATGAATATAAACAGGATCGCATTTCTTGGTCGTCGCTTTTTCCTCTTCAGAAAAGGTTTGTCCACTAGGTATCTCTTGCGGAAATGAATGGGGATAGCTATCGACATTCAGCTTTTCAATTCCAGATGTATCGCCTTCATGGATACACTCTGAGCATGGCCTAAGGGGACGAAATTAGCTTTCTCTACACGGAAGTCCACTAGCAGCGTCGATAACAAGTATCTATTATTCATCAATTAGTTCACCAATCCCAAACAACACCGTCGGACGTTCGATTAGCCAGCCAAGAGCTATGCCGTTAAATCGTTGAGCGGTATCGTGTGCTCGTGATGTGAGTTGTGTAAGTGTGTGTGCGTGTGTCCAAGGAATAGAAACAAAATCAGTGTCTTAACCGATATAAGCGTAGATTCTTTGAAGGTTTATCCTTGGCAGTAGAATCGTGCCGTGCCTGCGTATGAAATGGTTTGTCGATTAGGGTAGGATCGTTGGTGGACTGTTATGCAAATTAAGAAGCCTTCCACTCTTCTCTTAAAATATACAAAAGAAGGCTGTTCGGAAAACCGATGAAACACACACACACACGTGAAGGGAAAGTCGTCTAAGGTCAACTCACCCGTAACCCAAATCGAAGCCACTCGGGCGGAAGTAAAAATCGGCGAGACGTAACGAAATGGAAACTACACACGGCCAACCATGTTGACCTTCACGACTTGGGTGTACGACTTTGGGATTGGTAGAAGATGAATATCACATCTTACCGGTGTTCTGATCCTTGTCCCCCATGATCCATAGCAAAACTGTCTGACCACCGACTGGTCAGAGATACATGGGACATGGAGTTGGAACAGTACTGCGATTATGCTTAAAGCGTACCGAAGATAGATAAAAAGTGGTTTTTCCAATTTTTCTCTGTCTTGTCTTTTACGCAGACCGTACGACCACGTCCAACTAATGGGAACGCATCCCACATACCGATGCGGCAAATGCCTCGATGCGTACGGGTAATGTAAATTGCATTCCAACCGTAGCGAAAACAGAAGGGTACGGCTAAGTGTTATAGATTTTTGTTTTTTTTTTTGTTTGTTGCTTGATCAAAAACTACGCAACCCTTATTGAATTTTAAGCAAATGATTTATGTTTTCCCAAAAAAATCTTAGTCTCGTGAGTTAAAAGCCTAATGGAACGTTGGTACTATTTATTGACGGTTTTATCGTAATGCTCTTAGGTAGGGCTACCACCGGAAAAATAAAATATCACACATAGTTCATCAGGCGACAGACATTAGACCGTCCCAAGGAAAGAAAGCTATTTGTTGAACTGTATATTTTTTCCATTTCGATAACTGGATCATTAGAACTGAATCTTTTATTATTATTAATCAATTATTATGGAACAGTACCGTACTGTCAGCACTGGTTGTGTTGAAATTGTACAATAATCACAAGGCATTTCCTTCTTGTGTTTTACCTTACCTTGGATATACACGGTTGAAGATGGGGTGATTAGTTGTAGAGGACTAATCGCAGTTGTCAAATTAATTTGACTGGCCTGGCTAGCAGGTACCCCGTGTTTCCGCTAGGCGGCGCTACTCGATGTAAACATTATAAATAGGGGCGAAGGGGGCCCGAAGCGGTCAGTAGAGAAAATCTCGCGTACAGGCAAAAGCGGCAATAAATTCGAACCCTATTTCACAAACTCACATAGGTGTTAAAATTTCCGAAATTCGACATTTTCGAATTTAAAGCCTCTACAAGTGTTTCTCACTCGATTTATATAGCACGTTGTGAAAAACACTAGTGCACACCAGTGAAGTGTCGGAGCCGTATCGAAGGTATCGCGCGGAACAGTTTACGGACAATCCGGTTAGTGATTCGGAATCACAACCGGCTGGTGAAAACGTTTACGGCCAACCTAAGTGCGGTTATTAGTTGGTTATTCGCGGTCACTCGGAGTGACATCTCGTATCGGGTCGCGTAGTGTCGTTTGTGAGCGATTCGGAATCGCAACAACGTAGCGTCGGAACGAGGAACGAAGACACCAACTATGGAAGACACTAGACGCGGACAGCCCCCGGCACCGGCTGGACACATAGATCTGCTTTCGAGCGATCACACTACCGTGGAAGGAAACCCACGCCAAGTGCTTCCCTTACCCGCGGCGAACACCGCTGACCCGGGGTCAAGCGGGGTCAACCTCGGTCATCGACCCGCACCAGCAAACCAGGTTTACACCACTCGCGGAGATGACACACTCGCGACACCGATCACGTTATCGAACGCGGGACACTACACTTTATCACATTCACCGACAACATCACACTTCGAGAGACGCCGACCGCCGCCATCGCTGCAAAACCCGCTGCCAACGCTCGACAACCAGCAAGCGTCGCTAGAGCGGACTCAAATGAGCCGGGAGGAAATTCAAGCGATGGAATCTGATCTTCTACGCCAGGAAAGCGACCTACGGCAACAGATAGAACAACTGCAGTTCGAAAGGCTTCAAGTGGGTGCTTTCCAGACACAGTGTGAAAAAGTTGTGTTGAGCACGGAGCGGGTTGAAAGTGATGTGTGTGCACGAACAGAAAGCTACGGTAAGCGCATACGGCCGACCAACGTATCGACCGGAAGGCTCAATCCTGCGCAAGTCACCGTTACACATCCGCCTTACACACCACGCATCTTTCCGCTGCACAACACCAACAGATTTGCAGCAGCCACGTCCGACGGTTACACCGCCAACTCCAGCTCCCAGCCTGCATATAGACCGCTTCACACGTTGAGTCAGAGCCAGCTGTACGCCCGCCAGGGCAATTTGCGGGATCTGCCACCGTTTTCCGGCCGACCCGACGAATGGACCATGTTCATCTCTAATTACGAACGATCCACCCAGATGTATGGGTATTCGGACGAAGAGAACATGGAACGACTGGCGAAGGCTCTTCATGGGAAGGCGCGTGAAATGGTGGGGTACCGACTCACGCACGCGCAACATCTTCCACAGGTGATGAATGTTCTTCGAAGACATTTTGGAAGGCCCGAGAACATCGTCCATCACCTGATTTGGAAGATTCGACACCTTCCTTCGCCACGTTTGGAAAGAGCCGATACGATCATCAATTTCGGGAACGCGGTCCAAGAGATGGCAGCTGTGATTTCATCCTCGGGGCTGTACGAGTACTCATGCAACGTGGCCTTGTTGCAGGAAATGGTGGGAAAGCTTCCAGCGGTGCTCAAACGCGACTGGTTCCACTATCGCATGTTGCTCAGCGTGCCCACTATTGACGACTTCAGCAATTGGATAGAGAAAGAGGTGGAAGCAGCCAGCTACGACACGTTGCCTTCCCTCACGGAACCTAAAACGGAGGGAAGACTGTTAGAAGGACGAAGAAATAAACCGACGGCATATCTAAACACCATGGTAAGAACAGACCTTAGGCCTCCTACTAATCCGTCTCCTTCCTCCCACAGCCACCAACGGATTTGCATCATCTGCCCGGGATCGTGCCTGGACCTAGGAGAGTGTCCTAAATTCCTTGGGATGAACGCAAACCAGCGGTGGGACGTGGTGAGAGAAAGCGCGTGTCGGCAGTGCTTGCGTCGACACGGAGGCAGATGCAGATTGCGAAAACAGTGTCGGGTGGACGGCTGCAGATCCGTACATCATGAGTTGTTGCATGACACAGGACGAAACCAAAGCACGAACGATACCACCAGTGCCCCGCTCTCGACCACGCTAAAGCCGATTAACGATGCGCTCATTCCGAGTAAACAGGAGATCGTGAACGCCCATACGTTCACCAGCGAAGGAGTGCTGCTCCATTTTTTTAAAATAATCAATCGTCGACACAGTTGATTACTGCGAAATTATATTGAGTATAACGGTCTCAAAACTGGGGTATTGTGGATAAAACTTAAATTCTTCGGCAACAAAATCCTTTATCAGCAATATGGCCACGCCGTTCTGTATGCATAAAAAAACATCCTTTGCTGCGTGGAAATTGAAGTTTTCTTAAGCTTAACTGATTCAAAGATTCTTCTTTGGTATATTGTACAAAATTTTCACATCTTACTTTTTTTAAGCTGTCCTATCATATTTTAATTCCTTACACAAAACACTCGCTTTATGATTGCGTTCATCTTGATTGTATCTACGTAAAAGAGTTCAGAGGCTATAGAACACAAAAACTCATAACTACCAGTATCGTAACGCATTTTCCACTTCTTGCTCGCATTACACTTTATAAAAAAACCCGACAGATCCCACAGTTTTCTAAGCAGGATCGTGAAAAAGCACGATAGACACGCACGTCAAACTCATTTCGTCTGGACCGAACGGTTGGCTCGAATGTAGGCGCCTCGTGCAACGCTTTTCCATCACGATCATAACAATAATTTACTTAACCCCCTCCCAGGATCGACAAAATTTGAAGCAACTTTCCGAAAGAAAATTACAGAAAACAAAAACGCCCTGCCAAACCTGTGAAGAAAAGCAAACAAGCAAAAAAGCATTTGCCAAACTCTGCGTCCGGAGCAAGCTCATCATCTAGGGCGCTATATTCCATCATTAGGATGAATATGTCTTCCTTCGAAGTGGAAAATGTTTACCACGACTCTCCGCGCTGCCACTCTCACTGCTTGCTCGCTCCCATTCGTTTCAATCATTCTAGATCTATCGCAAAAGTCTGGCCATCTCGTTCATCCCGTTCCGAGCAAACCTCTTCACATCGAAGTGCCGCAAAAAAAAACAGAACGAAAGAAGGAAACCAAAACACAGAAAAAGCGGCTAAACGAATCTGATCAAAACAAAGGTATAAATTAAGCATTATGTGTTTTTCATTTTGATCCTAAATTTATTGCCATACTTCGCCTTTATGGAGTTTACCCATCGTTTCACTACATGTGCGACATTCGTTTCAACAGCCCACACGCAGCCCGGGGTTAAGTTTTCGGACGTTAGAAGAAAGTCAAGAGAAAACGAAAAAAGGTTAGAATGTGTGCCCTTCGCATAACGCGCTATACATTCAGCTACAATCAAAAGCAGGTTTCACAGCATAGAATGTGAAGCCGAAAATGATGTGACTGCTTATGATGTGACACACGAAGAGTGCTCGCGACACACCCAACGCAGCAGGACAGTTCGGCCGAAACGATAACGATAAAAGTTACTACAGGCCGTTGAGAAAATGAGACGCTATCAAGTGCTGACACCGAAAGGAAAAACACATTACAGCCCTATTAACCTAACAACAGTTTGCTAAAGAATGTAACTTCAAAATTGACGATTGGTTCTAGTTAAGCTTCGCTCTAATGCATCTATTGATCAATTTACTTATTTCAAGCTAAAGCCGCTGTCCGTTGTCTACTGTCATTGGTAATCGCAGAAAAATCACTTTTAAAACCACTACATTTAACAAAACACCTTTTTGATCGGACTTATCATATAAGTTTTATCTCATGGGCTTGATGTTCGGAGTTAAGTCTCACGCACCAGGTGTCATTAGTTGCATTTCATGTGTGTAGTATACAAGCGTATAAGTACAAGTACAATTGTTAGAGTTATTGATAGGCTTGGAATAAGTATTTGTGTACGTATTGGTATATTTATGCTAGCAGTAAAGTAGTAATTGCTTAGGAAGTTTGATATAAAATGTCTAACGAATCAGATACTTTAACAGAAACTACCACAGTCTGGAATAACCCTGTCTTCATTGGTAAGAACTCATTACACCACAATCTGAATGATCAATATATGTAGTTATAATAATTCATTAGACATATTAGACTTCAGGCGATCCTGCGACCAAATGGTATCAGAACAAGATACTCATTCCAAGGAGTCAGCATCAAAATCTATCTGGACTTTTTCAACATGACATACTGTTCAGCTACGGATACGGAAGCCAACCCAAAAAGGTGTGGAAAATCAATCCAAAAATGTTAGGAAAAAGTCTGTTCCAATATCAAAGAAGATATAAGACTATTGTTACGAAAAACAGCGAAGGCTAACCCTGCAACCGGGCGAAGCGGTTGTCGGAAGTACACGGTCCGACAACGCGATCACGAACTACTAATTCTGGCGAGTAGGGAGTGTGAGTGTAGGGAGTTCGGGTCACGTCGGGCAGTACGACGATAGAAAAAAAAAATATTGTCATGTTTGACATCATGCTAATCAATTTCCTAAAAAGGTCATAAGGACATTATGAAGCTACGTTTAAGTTTTCCTTCTTTCTGGTGAAAAAATTAGCTTCAAATTACTAAATTTTCTAAAAATAAATTCTTCAAGTTTTGTCAAAATGTCACAAAAATGTGGTCACGTTTTGTCTAAATGCTTTAAAAATATATTGGTTATAAACAGATTGGATCGAAAAAGTAGAATATTACATCAAAATTGTAAATTTGAAACGTGAAAAAACACGAAAAAAAAATACTAAGAGACGTGTTTAGTATTGTAGTAAATTTCTTCAACATACTTTAATTTATTTATTTATTTATTTATTTCTCCTTCAGTTATCCAGCTGTCGTTAGCCTACATAACAAGATTTTCAACGCATCATTTAACATGTTTAACGCACTACGAAATACTACACCATAAGCTTAAACATTGTACCATAGTAATGGAATAAATAAATAAATAACACGCAAATAAATTGTCGAACTAAGCTATGCAAAAAGGTCCGTATACTATTTAAACTTAAACAGAAATCGATATTGATATTTAGCGAGCTGTAGACTTGTACCATTTTCAGCAAAGGGTCATTTGCACCAAAATTAGTCGTTCTGAAATCTGTGTTTAAAAATGCCCTAGGTCGTAGTATCCTACTAGGTGCCTGAATACTTATCTTCTCCAGAATCGACGGGGCGTCAATATTACCACTGATCAATTTATGAAAAAAATATGCACTGTGCCGTCATTCTTCTATGTTCAAGCGGTTCTAGTCCAAATAATAAACATCTAGTACGATATGACGGACACAAAGAGACACGGGACCATGGAAGACGATAAAACATAATACGTGTAACCTTACGATGAATGGATTCTATCCTGTTAATTATATGTTGTTGCGAAGGAGTCCATATGATACTGGCAAATTCTAAGATCGGTCGGACAATTGCATATTACAGGGATTTAACACTGAATGGATCCTTAAAATCTTTAGACACACGTAACATAAAGCCTAGTGGCTGGAGCGCTTTTGAAATCATCTGTTCGTAGTGGTCTGCTAGTGTGAGTCTGCTGTCTAAGAGGACGCCTAGGTCACGAACTACCTTTGAACGGGGGACAGAGGAACTTGATATTCTGTAATCGAATTCAATTGGAGCTCTTTTTTTTGAAAACGATATTACTGTACATTTGTTTATGTTGACATGCATTAAATTACTTTGGCACCACGAGTTGAATTGTGTTAAACAGTTTTGGAGTCTTTGACAATCCGCAAGGTCAGAAATTGGTAAAAATATCTTTAAGTCTTTACTTTAATATAATTTTCACATGTGTTTTCAAAGAGTTGTGTTATTATTAACAAACGTATTTGTTTTACAATTTGGTTACGCGCTTAATTGTCCATTATGGCCGCTAATGAGTTTCAGCTTTGATGTACATCTTTTAAATTTTAATTAAAAACAAACGCTTATTGAAACTGATCTGAAAAACCAAATTTCTTGATATTTAAAAATAAAATAAAATACATTGTGCACTGCAAAAATGCGAATCTTACAAATAGTGAATAAAATACCTGAAATTCGCTGAAAATTGTGTACATTCCTTTAGCATTTTTCGTACATAAGTTAATAAACTACAGCCCAGAAAAGTCAGCAGACTTCATTCGCAGACAGATTTCAATGCCCAAACTTAAAGAATGACGCTGCACGGAGCCAGACGAAAACCAACACTAGGGTTTAAAGCTCCAAAAAGAAAACAAAACGATCAAAACAAGATAATGCTATTCGAAAATAAATTGCTTTCCAAAAACCTAAACTGAAAATTCCACTACCACGCGCCAGGAAACCCAACACCGAAACATACCGCAGGAGAAATGTGGCACCAGACACTTACACCGGTCGTGCCGGATTTCTTAAAGCCAAAACCGACCGACCAGTGTGACATTCACCTTCGCCCACCCTTATCGGGCAGCGCAAGATAAGCAAATCGTAGAAAACGAATTAAAATTTCTCCTACCTTTTTACCATATTTGCTTGTTGTTTTCATTCCTTCATTCGCACCCACCCGCCACTTCTCGAGACGGGCGACCACTAACTGTGTTGCTATTGTGCTACAAACCGACCGAGAAGCTTTGCTGCTCATCCCAAGTGGAAACGGCACCATAAACCTGGTCACTGTGTGTCTGTGGACAAGCGGAAAGAAATAAAGCGTTCTTTTGAGGCCAAGGTTGCCGCACCATTTTCCTTCAGGGGTATGTAAGACGGAGGGCGTCAGATGTCAGTGATGCCAGCTGCAGACATTGGCCCGGTAAAAACAGTGCTTTACACCGCTCTGCCCTCATTACAATGCACCCAAAGGTTCGCACGGAAGTGGAATGAAAACCGCGCAGATGAAAACTGAATCTAGTGAGCGAAGCAGGCTTGGTGGCACGGGAACTCATAAAGGAAACATATCCACCCATCTCTTTCCACTACTTTGCCGGGTCTGTAAAAGATCTGTGTTATACGCCAGCCCACAAATGCCAGGTCCTTTGCTTTTGGATAGCTTCGGGTTTGACAGTAGTGTTAGTGAAGGGAAGAACACAAATATGAAGCCTAGGTGAAATCGTTTTTTCGCTACAGAGCGGTGCTGCCAGATAAGGGTTTAGAATGATCAGGTAGCACCATTTCAGTGTCATGCTACTCATTTCATAATACACTAAAAATGTGTATGTCCTGCACTAGCATATCTCGTAGATATCAGTGTAAAATTTAGTAGAGCGTTTCCATTCATCGCCTAAATGATGTCAAAGATACATCTCGGCTCGAGAAAAAACTGACCCTAGAGGTCCAAATCCTTTTGAAAACTTCTACAACAACAATATATACTCATCTTTAACCGAGCATGCCCGGGATAAGGCAAATTACAAGGAGGAAATGCCTTGTAAATCTCATGAATTTGTACTTCGTCATCACCTGCAGTGGTGACAATACGGCCTACGGCCGTCATATTATAAATTAAATAAATAGATAAATAAACAACATACCCGGGTCCGTTCGCGTATTCCTTTGCTGTTCATTTACAGTCCTTGTGAACTTCTGCTTGATCGTGTTTTTTGCGTATAGGAGCTTACAATTTTATTGCACTCAGGACTAAACGTTCAACAACCGTGGTGTCGAATGTCAGTAAAATGCTTTAAACGCAGCACGGTTTAGCATCCAAGATCCGAGACATCAGATGCTTGCAGTCTCTAGAGTCGCTGGAGCACGCCTCAGTAATCTGGTTCTAGCATTGGATCTAAGGGTGAACCAGATTTAGAGGTATTTGGAGCCGGATTTAGAGGAGGCTCGTTTGGATATGCGCAATGCGTTTGGTATTTTAAGCTTTGCATACCCCGAACGCTGTCATATGCTGGTCCTGGAGCCCTTAACAATTCGCCGCACTCAGCCTTTAGTTTTTATGTTCCCACGTACTGTCTGCGTTAACAACTTTACGCTTAAGAATTTCGGATAGGCAGAGTATCAAGATTAGCATAGACATCTGCCCCGCCTAGTTTGAATATCCTGCAATCAAAACAATCAATAGACCAATTTGTAAGTTGGACTGTTATACGAATACTTAATTTTGGTTACTCTACAGTACTTGCAGAAACTTGCAGTTGTTGTCGGTAAAGTTTGATAAAGCAACTCTTAAGCAATGCTTCACCTTATAGATTCAATAAACGGCTAATCAATTAAACCACCTCAGAAACAGTAAGAATGCAATCAATTCGTCCCTAGAACATTACCATTGCAGCAACTTTTCAATCCGCGTTCTAACGTAACGGTGACAAAAAGCAACACTGGCTCAAGATCAAAGTACACACCAAGATCATGGTGCCGTAGGTTCGCAGGCAAAGTAAACACAGCCTAATATCCCGCTACAGCCGGTAAGCCAAATGTCAACGAAATGTGCCGCTGGTACGCACGACGGTGCGCAAATAATTAGTTCCCCGGGATTACTTTATTATGCGATTATGGAAAGAAGGTGAAAATTCACCAAATGCTAAAGAGCAGACAGCCCGCGTTTGCCGGTTGAATATTGCATTTGGGAGCAGGCCGGAGCAGCGTGTGGCGCGCGTGGTTTGGTAAGTACGAAAAAAAGCCTACCAACAGACGAACAGAAGCAACCTGCCAGCCAGGTTGGTGCTGGTGTGGTTTAAAGGATGAAGCTTGAGATTTCATAAAATAACTGCACACCTGGGAAGCGCTCAGGCTTCAACCGCACACACCCACACAGTCGGTTACTTCGTCTCTTCGGATTACGCGCTGTTTCGACCGGGTGGTAACATATTTTCTTAACCTTCTCCAGCCCCTGAAGTAGCCTTACTTGTGTATGTGTGTGTGTATGTGTGTGCTAGTAAGTGTCAGTGTATGTGCAACGAGCGAGCAAAAGTACAACGCACGGTTCCAAATCATTGGCATAATTGATTCAACTGATGCTGCCGAAAGCTTTACGAGGCGCGAGAGCTTGCTCCACTGCTGCACCTTGGTAGGGCTCGCTGTTTATTTATTTTCCCAACCTGCGTTTCATCACCTACTGGCGCGTGGTTATTTCCCCTGGCGGGCACACCACTTCTTGCGCTGTTTCGACTAGGCAAGCGGTGTGCAAGATTTACACAATGACGCACAAGATGGTACTTCAGGTGAAGAATGATTCCCACTTAAAGCTCGTTTCATTGGATGGATGAAAAATTGTGCTTCAATTGAATAAATCGCGCTCGTTGCGTGAGATTTTGCCTGCAGTGTTTCCTTCTAGCCGCCTGTCTTACAAGCTCGTTGTAAGGCAGGTGTAAAATGAGATGCAATAGGAAAGGTTTCACAGCAACCTGACATTAGAAAGTGTTACACAATGATGTGGACAAATGTGAGCAGAAGAAATCGGTACGTGTGTAACCCACCAAGGTCATCTTATCATACTGAATGATGTAACAATAAAACATACGACAAATTTGTTATAAATTGTGCCCAATGGTAGTGTGCAATGGTACTTTAGTTATTTAGTAAAACTGTGTTTGCTGACGCAACCGTTATCAGCTACTTGCTGTCAGTTTTATGAGGAATCAAACATTGAAGAACTTTTACTGTTTTGTATAGTATTATCATATACCAAATTAAATCACCTGATGAAATTTGTGTAGTAAAGTGGCCCCTTGTGTAGAAACGAGGCCCTCTGCAAAAATTGCCCTGTACCCGAGGTCCCTGAAACCACCAGGTCATTGGCAATCAGGAGGTCCCTTACAAAGTGCTTCTTTCAAAGGACGTGACGGGCGGGGGGGAGGGTTGGTGTGTTCAAAGGCCTTTTTTTGCGAGGCCCCGTCAACTATGAGGCCCTCGTTGATTTGGAACATTTTTCTGTTCTTGGAGATTTTCCTTTTCGGCGAGGCCCCCCTAACCGGCGAGGCCCCGAGCGGCCACTCCCTCCGCACCTAGGTTGATCCGCCACTGGGAATTGCGCTAAAGGGTGCTGGATGCCAATTGATCCTACTAGAGCCTCAGGATACTTCTCCAAAATAACTGCCTCGACGGACGAAACTGGGTCTGAATAGAACCTTTATAGTCCCAGTACTCCCAAACGCCTCTGAGACATGGACGGTATCCAAAACTGACTCTCAGCTGCGTTCGAGAGAAAGATGCTCATAAGTAATCACTACAATGACGAACTCTACGAGCTGTACGGTAGCCTCACCACTGGCCTGTGAATTAGACTCGCAAGGCTTCAGTGGTCATGTCATGAAATGGTATCGGCCATCTCAACCCGTAAAGTTCTTTTAGGCCATCTACATGGACAGAGGAGGTGTGGAAGGCTCGAACTTAGATACAGTGATGGAGTTGTTGCATCCTTCAGAGGCGCCTAATAAGTAAGCATATTATTGCTCCAGCTTACCTACAGCTCCATTGACAGTTCGTCGATTCATGAGCAGATTTTATTTAAAACACTTTAGAAGCGCATAAAAAAGACCTTTTGTCTACATAGATCATGCGAATGATGTCTCGATCATTTTGCATTTAACGGTCATCTACAGTGTGTAATTCTGGTTCAGAAAAAAAGTATGTGGCTGCAGTCTTGCGACTGCAGTGCAGTGGTCCTGCATAACATTTAAAACCGCAAGACTCTCCTAGGCAAGCACAGTTGAAGGCATCACAAGAAGAACGGGTTATCGGGAACCGAAATTAAAGAAGTGATGGCTACCAGAGACCTCAGCACTATGCGGCTCATCTATCGATCCATCAGACAAACGTCTTATCTTATGATACCTCATCCCCATAATCCTTACAATCCTAATTTCTTCCCCATTTTTTTTTTTTGTTATCCTGAATGTTGTCACCTAAGAAAAAAAATTTTTTTTTTTTGTAGTTCCTCGGGTGATCTGTTGACGGAGCATAAGCATTCGAGGACAACGTTCGCACTGCTGTTAAATAGAAGCAGACTTATCAACATTGTGACAGCGTTTTCCAATCCAGCCTTGACACAACGAGTTCGGTTGCACTGGCAATGGATTCGGGAGTGTTCGATGGTTTTAACCTCGTGACCAGTGGATTCGATACTCTACCCACGAATTGAAACATATCTTTCATTTTGGCAATTGATGTTGACCTCAACCTGGTCTTGAAATATGATTGCTGGGCTGCTTGGAGAACACTGTACAAGGGCAAAGTAATGTAGCTTACCTACAGCTCCATTGACAGTTCGTCGATTCATGAGCAGATTTTATTTAAGACACTTTAGAAGCGCATAAAAAAGACCTTTTGTCTACATAGATCATACGAATGATGTCTCGATCATTTTGCATTTAACGGTCATCTACAGTGTGTAATTCTGGTTCAGAAAAAAGTATGTGGCTGCAGTGGTGCGACTGCAGTGCAGTGGTCCTGCGTAGCATTTAAAACCGCAAGACTCTCCTAGGCAAGCACAGTTGAAGGCATCACAAGAAGAACGGGTTATCGGGAACCGAAATTAAATAAGTGATGGCTACCAGAGACCTCAGCACTATGCGGCTCATCTATCGATCCATCAGACAAACGTCTTATCTTATGATACCTCATCCCCATAATCCTTACAATCCTAATTTCTTCCCCATTTTTTTTTTGTTATCTTGAATGTTGTCACCTAAGAAAAAAAATTTTTTTTTTTTGTAGTTCCTCGGGTGATCTGTTGACGGAGCATAAGCATTCGAGGACAACGTTCGCACTGCTGTTAAATAGAAGCAGACTTATCAACATTGTGACAGCGTTTTCCAATCCAGCCTTGACACAACGAGTTCGGTTGCACTGGCAATGGATTCGGGAGTGTTCGATGGTTTTAACCTCGTGACCAGTGGATTCGATACTCTACCCACGAATTGAAACATATCTTTCATTTTGGCAATTGATGTTGACCTCAACCTGGTCTTGAAATATGATTGCTGGGCTGCTTGGAGAACACTGTACAAGGGCAAAGTAATGTTTAAGGATGTCTTGTTTCAGCCCGAATCCGGACATCCATCCAACCTCTTGTAATATACGGTCTTCGTATACACTTTTTAATCGAGGAGAAGGAAACTTCGAACTCGCGGAAACTGAGGTGGAAAGCTATCCAGTGGACGCATCGGGCGGAAAATGAAACGGGACACACGTTAGAGTTTCAACTTAACCCTTCTGACTGATCGTCTGCCGACTGACTGTCTGACTGTTCGTCACCATTCATTATTTATATCACTTGTTCTCCAGGTTTCTCGCTGTGTCCGTCTGTTCCTGCTGTGTGTTTCTCTTGGTTTCACTATGTTCTCTAGTACAATCGATGGGGTAAGTACGACATCGATCAACCAATAAACTTTGTACTGTTGCCTGTCTAGCCCGCTCGAGCTTTGCTACAACCATTTCGACAACGCGTCCGTTCAACCGAGTGTTCTTGAAGAGTGAAGTGAAATTACCTACTGCTATTGGTTTAACGCGCTTAAACCGTTTACATCGTCGCGTTAGTGTAGGTGAATTGTTCGCAATCCACTTCTTCCAAAGTATTTCCCCTAATACTTCTAACACTTTCAGTTTCATCTTCCGGATCGCGAACCTATCGTGAAATACCCGCCGCCTTTCACCGCGTTTGTTATTGTTCGTCGCTACGGTGAGTATTCCTAACGCCTTTTGGTGGTCATCTTTGGAAAGTAGCTTTGGCGTTTTGGCTGCGCTTAGCGACCCAATTGTACAAGTTTCACACTTAACATCATCTGTTTTTTGTAGGTTGTGTGACCCATACATGCAGATATGAACATTGCTGTGCATGATGTTGTTTTGGCGCGAAGGTTTACGGCGGTTCGGTCCGAACACGGTCCAGCCC